>JAGFZM010001319.1:537060-539560 GCA_017657215.1 Limnothrissa miodon
TGTGTGTGTGTGTGTGTGTGTGTGTGTGTGTGTGTGTGTGTGTGTGTGTGTAAGGGGTCGTCCACCAGCAGAAACAAGTCTAGTCCGAGTGAAAGGTCAGAGTCTGCCATCTCTTTGTTGTCTGCAGTGTTGGGGGTTTCCCCACTCACACTGAGGAGAAGCACTGAACATGTGTGTGTGTGTTTGTGGGGGGAGAGCTTCATCTCGCTGGATGCATCTGCTCTACACAGCACACACACACACACACACAAATGTGCAACAGTCATACACACACACACACACAAACCCTCACACACCACTGTGATGAGTATCAATATTGATGGTGTATGAGTGGTGAGCTGCTGCAACCCTGTGGGGGGTCCATTTTTTAGTGCTGGGGGTGGGGGGTACAGGCAGATGGACTCCACAGACTGGGGGGGTACGTTGTCTGCCTAACAGCCCAAATGTGTGTGTATGCGCTCTACAGCAGGCCTTGCTTGTCTGCATGTGTGTGTGTGTGTGTGTGTGTGTGTGCTCTGCAGCGGGTCTTGCTTGTCTGTGTGTGTGTCGATGTATTTGCATGTTCTGTCTGCGTTTGTAAGTTGATATACTCTATTACCAGTACCAGTAATAACTATTATTATCAATTTACAAGCACCGGTATAAGCATGTCTTTTCATATGCACGCTTGGCAATGCTTAGAGATTATAGCCTGTAAATTATTGTGGTAAGACCCACAATATAACATACATAACAAACAACATAACAACATAATTTTTTTTTGTTTATTATTGTCATAATAACACAGTAAGTAAAATGCAGATAACAGTTTAAAAATAGCATCAGCAACCAAATGGATCTAGTGTAGCTAGAGATAAAGTAAAGTTAGGAAAGAGCAGGGGTAATGGAACATATAGGCTATAATGGTAATTACTGCTCCTATTGAGAAAACACAGGGTTGGAGCTACAGTGTAGCTTGTTGTGGATGTTAATTGTAAGGTCTTACTTATTTTTTAATTATGGCAATATTACACATTTATATTTTGTGTTACGTTGTTCTTACCTAATCCTTACACAGTAATTTATGGGCTGTAATCTAGTGTAACTCTGCTCAACATCTCTCTCTCACTCTCTCTCTCTGTCTACCTGGCTGTCTGTCTCTCTCTCTCTCTCTCTCTCTCTCTCTGTCTGTCTGTCTCTCTTACACACACGCATGCACACTCTGATTGGCATGGTTTGATGGTTTGGCATCAGTTGACCTGATCAGAGAGAAGGGCAATGTGACAAAACCTTAGTGAACCATAAACGTGTAGTCCACTCACTGTGTGTGTGTGTGTGTGTGTGTGTGTGTGTGTGTGTGTTTGTTTTTATGCGTACCCCTCAAAGAGCGCTGGTTTTGCACACGCAGCATGAACCAGGAAAGCAGAGATCACCTAGGGTTCAACCACAGCAAATTTGTAACATATCGACTGAGCATGAAGCTTGCTCAATACCCAGGAAGTGGCATGCATTTGAGATTGGGCTTTGTTTGTGTGTGTGTGTGTGTGTGTGTGTTAATCAACCTTACCAAGGACGTCCTCTAGGCAGGGTCATACACATACTCTGGGGTGAACTCCAACCCACTGGCGTTGGTCAACACAAATGTTTATGCAGACCTACTGTATGATTCTCTGGGCTGAATTACCTTCATTTGGATAAATGACGCCCCTCTGGATTTGCCTATGCATTCGTATTTTGCACATTTCAGTATTGTATTACAGTTTAGTATACAATGCCCTCAGACTGACCATTCCACAGACAATCCATTTATTTAACAAACATTTTAGTCACTAGGCCTTTATCACATTCTTACTCCAATAGGAATGTTTTTTTTGTCACTATTTGTGGTCTAACTACATACTGATAGCAGATTTAAACTCAAGTAAAGTAGATACTCTCAGAACATACTTAAGTCCTGTGGTGAAGCAATTTTACTTAGTTACTATACATCTCTGGTTATATCACATATAGTTATTAGTAAACTGGTTGACATTGTTGGGTTGGAGGTCCAGAAAATCCGATGTTGTCCTTTATGTGAAAGAATGTCCTTGAACTGGAATGCAGGGGACACAGTTACTGTTATGTTAACCACAAGGGGGTGCACTGAAGCATTTGAGCCAGCAAGGATAGCAGGACTAGCAACACCTTCTCTCTCTCTCTCTCTCTCTCTCTCTCTCTCTCTTTCTACCTTTCCTTTTCCAATTGCTCATTCACTCACTCCACCTCACTCACTCACTCACTCATACAACATATCTGTTATCTGTGTATTTTTTCTCTCTATTTCCCTGCCTCTCCTTCTCTCTCTCTCTTTCTCCCTCTCCCTCTCTCTCGCTCTCTTTCTCTCGGGAGCTGAGGCAGTGCATGTTCCTATCTATTAGTGTCTCAATTAAGGCACTACCAAAGACAAGTCTTCTCCTTCGAGGCATCCACAGGAGCGCATCACCTTGCCCAGATGCCTTGAGCCAAATTGGGGGGTGGTGGT
>JAGFZM010001319.1:542060-569845 GCA_017657215.1 Limnothrissa miodon
GACTGAGTGTATACATGTGTGTGTTCTTCTTTGTATTTGACATGTGGGAAGAAATGCTTAGTTTCCCCTCCACATTCTTGACCCCCAGCACAAGCACAGTTCCTTTGCCATCTTTTTCATTCATCCCTTTCTTCTTCTCCTTCTCTTTTTCCTCTTCCTTCATCACACGTTGGGCTGGAGCAGTGGATAAGCCCACCTATTTCTCACATGTTCCCCCACCATCCCACACACACACACACCACCTGCACACACTCTTTGACTTTAGCATTATCTCAGGCTGTTACTACAGTACACTGTACACACAGTACCTAAGCTTTTAACAATCTGTTGCTTGACTTGACTTTTTAATAGTGTATGTTTAATAGTATATCTTGACGTCGTAATGATGCTAAATTAACACCAGAGACTAACTGTTCTCTGAGTGATAATTGCAAAGCTTTGCATGACCCTAGGCAGTTGAGTTAGCCCCTTGAGACATGGATCAGCCCAAGGTTGCTTTCTAGACTAATTCAGAGAAATAAAATAAGGGAGTTTTTCCTTACCCCTGTTGCTCATGGGTGCTCTCTGCTGTGAAGTGCAATGAGACCTGACTATTATATAAAGTGCCTTTTAAATTAAATTGAATTGAAAATACATACCTAACAAATGATTTACCCTGCAGTATACAAAATATGCTTGTACTCATACAATGTATATAGACACAATGTACAATGTCATTTTTCCCCTCCTGCCATTTCTCTGAAAGCTTTCACAAGGCAATATTTGAAGCATATTTCAATTTAAATTTGAGTTTGTGAGAGAGAAAGAGCGAGAGAGTGTTGTAATGGAGCACGCAGTCCACACTAGCTACTCTTTGCTTCCCTGTCAATCACGGCTGGAGACGGGAGAGTGAGGGTTGCCATGTCAACTGGGAGGTTTTTTTTCCCCCTCCTTCCATCTCCTCCCCACCTCCTTCATCTTCCATCTTCCTCCTCCTCTTTGGATTCGGCGTCAGATGGAGGCTGCCGATCATGTCTTCTTTCAACTATTTCCTCCCTCTCCTCACTCTCGACCTTTTACTCTCTTTCTCTATCTCGCTCGCTCATACACACACACACACACACACGCACACACACACACACTCACACAAACACACTCACACAAACACATACACAGACATTTTATCTCTTTCTTCCATTTTCTGCAGTCTTTTTTCCTCCCCTCCCTGACACCAGGCGTTTTCCTATTTTGGTGTTGCCTTTTGCGATGGCTCCCGTGAGGGGCCCTGAACAAATGGTATGGAACAGATTTTTGGCAGGCCCACTTCCTCTTCGGACCTAAACATCATAATGGGCAGAGGCACGGCGGTGCCAGGGAAAGAAGCGATGCCACCTTCCTCTCCACTCCGCTCTGCTCCGAGGGCAACGCTGCCACCATAGGACGGGTGCCAGCCAAACGGAAGAGCGCCATGCTTGGAAGAAGACAAAAAAATAAAACAGGCTCTCTAAATGTACTGTATGAGTGTACGTGCACACATATGTGCACACATATGATGCACCTGCTTATGCATAGATACACACACACACAGACAAACACGCACACACACACACACACACACACAGATGAGCACAGTCAAACTCTAACACACAGACAGTAGTGATAATATTTTACATTTCACATTTAGTTCAGTTTCTCCCATCTAGCGGTGAGCGTATGTACTGCACACAGCTACATGCTGTCGCACACACTGCTTTTCCAACGTGAACTACAGTGACTCTTGGTTGGTGCCAAGCTTACATTCAGAGCAGAGAAAAGAAACGTCAAAATGCACGTACAATGCACCTCGCTATAATTAATTCCCCCAAAGCAAAGCTTTTATTAGCAACCACTACTAGTACTAGGCTACTAGAGACTTGCAATAGTAGTAATGTAAAAAATAAATATTAAAGCATGTATGTTTTCAGCCATTGTCCCAAAATAGCGGCCTGAGATGGCAGAGGTATAAGAGGAATGTGGATCATCTCTTTGTTGTTTTGGTGGATGCAGTTGGAATATTTTATTTACATTTGCACACACACACACATATACACACACACTGTCTGAAAACCAGGATTCTTACACTGATGATGGCTTTGACCTAGTCTCTTCTAAGTGTCTTTGCACTAACATGGCTCTACCAACAAGTATTTATGGGACAAATTCGGTAAATGGTGGGCATTTGTCTGATTTTTTTGGAATTTTATTATCTGTGTGATTATACAGTCAGTGTTTATTGGATGGCTTGACGATGCTGCCTTTCATCCTGTGTCTAGCTCAGCCCCTCTCTTTACTGCATCTTTTCTCTCTTTCTTTCTGTAAAGTTGGTCATGGCCCAATAGAACAGCCTTATTCACACACACACACACACACACACACACACACACACACACACACACACACACACAACCTCCTTCTTCTCATTGTCTCTTTCCTGTAGCTGTCTTGCATCTTATAGGCGTGTGACGCCTGCAACATGGAGCCGTGGCACTGAGCTTATCGCATCCTTTCACGTGCTTCTCTCTCCTTCCCCCTCTCTCTCTCTTTCTCTCCTTCTCCCTCTCCCCCATTTGCTCTTAGCCAGGAGAACCTGCTGCATTTGCAATCCAAATGAGCACTCGGTCTGACATGCAAATTAATGAGTCTGAATTATGCATTTAGTAATGTGCAGTCGCAGTCACAGCGGCAGCCATTTTGACTGCGTCTTTTTTTGTTGTTTATTTTGGGCAAACACGCTGCGAGTGGCTGTCGGAGGAAGCTGCTCCGTTTCAGCGGAGTGTGCCGCGCTGGGTGGAATATCAATCCGTGATCACTGCTCACCTTCAGCACGGGTTCGCAACTCAGCTGTCAAGACGGCTTCTAATTATTTCTCTCTGTCGCCGTTCAGGATTATTCTTTTACTTGTAGTTGCTCAATTTAACAGTATGCATATTATAAGCCAGTTCATCTTTCACAAGAGAGTTTTTAGTAGCGTTTTATGAACTGCTTTTATTACCAGTATCATTACTCTGTTTAAGACTAGTTGACAATTGATCTCCCTATTCCTTTGTCCAGGCCCCAGATCTTCTAGCACACGCCACTAAAACCACTGAACCCAAACCCCCACTCCAGTCACTGAGACATCACTGAAACACTGCCCATTGGCCCCTTATGGGAAGGACACGTCAACACCAGAGCCCCTGCATGGACTCTATGTGCCTACGGATGTGCTCTTCCCTATTATTTGTAAACAAAAGAAGGTTGAATGAATGAATGTCTGTGTGTGTGTGTGTGTGTGTGTGTGTGTGGTTTAGACCTCTAGTGGTCTCTTTTTGTGTGTGTAACCTTTTAGTGGTGTAGACACAGGGAGGTGGAAGAGAACAGGGACCTTTGCCTGCTACCCACCAACCCGCATCGCAAACCACCATTCTCATTTATCCTCCTTTCTTCCCCTCTCTCTCTCTCTTCCAATCTTTCTTTCAGTTCCTCCGTTTCTCCAGATTAATTATTTTGTGTGTGTTACTGTGGTTTTGTGTGTGTGTGTGTGTGTGTGTGTGTGTGTGTGGATTTGACCTGACCTTTGACCCTGGGTGTGTGTGTGTGCAGAATGAAGGGAGGGATCAGATGATTGAGTGAATGAATAAATGATGAACGACTGTTTTAAGTTGGAATGGGGGGTCTGTCCAGTGTCTGTGTTTGTCTGTGTGTGTGTGTGTGTGTGTGCACATGTGCATCCTATGATATAGTGGGCTTGGGATCATCTCAGTAGCGTTAAAAACCATATGAGGAGGCCAAAGGCCATTGGGTCAGTGACTGCCTATAGTTTTATTCATGAGGCCACATCTGAAGGCAAGATTATTGTCGCTTTCAACATTTTAATCACCAAAATGGAATCTGTAATTGAGAAAAACTCCTGATAACAAAGGACAGAGGCAGCTAGACACAGTCAATAGCTTACATAAATGGAAATGTTTTTAGAGGTTTCTAACTAGTCAGGGGGGAACTGGTTCTGGTTTGGGAGAACTGAAACCAATTTTCAAAAAAGGGTGCCACGTTAGTGGCTCATCATGGCCAGACACCTCTGTATCAGCTACAGACTGACTACTCATTCTGAGGTGTTCAAATCGTGGAGATGTGTATTCACACATGCGTCTTCCACTTGATTGGTGATGGAACCGTGCACACAAGCACAAAAGAGACATAGAGAGAGAGAGAGAGAGAGAGAGAGAGAGAGATGCATGAAAGAGAAAAACACAGACAGGAGCTGAACACTGTAATCTTCACAAAGCGCAGCGAATCAGCTTCCCTGCATGTGCTGGGTGCCTGCCTGTGCAAAGCTTAAGTGGAATGTGTGTATGTAGGCCACTGGCGTCTCACTGCTCCTCTCTGAACTAGCACTCTCTCCCTGTTGGAGGTGAATCTGGAGCTGACTATCCTGGCTGTGTATGAAAGGCTTTAAGGCCCGCTCCAAGCCCAGGGACCCCTGTCTGGCTCCCCCACTGGCCCAGGACAGACTAGCCCAGTCCCAGAGGCCTGCTGTCTCCTAAGCACTAGTCCAAAGCCCCATTGTCTGAGCTCACCGAGTGCAGACAGTAGGAAGAAGAACCAGAGAACTGGGCACAACATAAAGTGACTTGTAAAGGGGTAGCTCACACCAGCTGAATGGCACAAGTTCACTTCCAGCTTCATTTCCTACAGCATGACCTACTATGGTTAAGAAGCTCTCCTCTGCTGTCAGACACACTTTGCATGGCTGTCCCGTTTGTGGGCGTTGACTCCCATGGCTGGTTCTGATGTCAGTCAGACAGCAATGATCCTCCAGTGTGGGTCCGGGATAGCCTGATATTATCATCCGCTTTCACTTTGTTTCACTTCGTGCAAAGCGTCTGAGAACCAGCCATAGGCATTCGTTTTCATGACGGTGGGCGGGATACTTTCTGCTTCAACCAATGGCTACTGCTTGGTCGTGACGTATGCTATTTCAAATTGGGCGCTAGAGTTCAACGTCATCGCCTTTAGCCCCTGATCTGTTCGCTGATTTGCCGACACGATTTCTTGTCGGAGAAAACCAAAGCTTATCATGAGTTCCCTGACTAGTATGTAGGTTAATGAAATTAACCGTTACCACTAGGCGGCATTAGCCTGGCTAGGTCCGGGCCAGTTCTGGGTCAGACATCATATGATACTAACTGGTCAGACATCATGTGATACTGACCCAGTCCTCCTAGGCCTACTTTAGAGTGCTCTTAAATACCACCAATACACACACACACATACATACACACATACACTCTCACAGACTCTCAGAGACACACATACATGCACGTACACACACAGCCACACTTTCATAGACTTACATGCATGCACTCACACGCACAAACACACACGGTGTCCAGCTTCAATCCTATCTGGTGGTGCCAGTGTGGCGGCACACCAGGGGGGCCTGGCATGTCCCTGGTGGGGGGGGGGGGGGGGAGAGGGGGGGGGAGAGAGGGTAGAAAGGAAAGAGAGAAGCTGGCTGGGCAGGCTGGCAGAGGGGACTGCGGTGGGCGATAGCTACCTGCTGGGGCTCCATGCTGCGCCATTCAGGCCCATGAAAGGAATGGTTAAGCCACACCATCACTATCGCTAAAGCATTCAGCACTTAGAGACACACGGAGAGAGAGAGAGGGAAAGAGAGGGGCAGAGGTAGAGAGAGAGGAAGTCTAGTTTGAGATTTAGTGTTCATGTGTGTCTGTATGTGTCATATCTTGCTCAATGTGCATGTGTGTGTGCGTATGTGTGTGTGTGTGTGCGTGTGTGTTTATGTTTTGACATGTGTGCATAGGAAGGAGAAATGGATGGTGATGAAAGAAGGCGTGGTTATATGTGTGTGTGTGTGTGTGTGTGTGTGTGTGTGTGTGTTTGAGCGTGTGTGTGCATTTGTGTTTGTGTGTGTTTCTCCAGGTGTGCATGGGAATGTGAGAAGGATACAGATGAAATTAAGCATATGTGTTTTTGTGCGTGCGTGTGTTTTTGTACATGTTTGCATGGGAAGATGAGAAAGATACAGATGGTGTGTGTGTGTGTCTGTGGGAGTGTGTGTGTGATAGGGTTACCACTTCTGAGTTGTGGAAAACGGAAAAGGATTTTTCAGGACAGACGGTAAAAAAAGAGAACCGAATACTGCTGTCATACTACTGCTGTTTTAATACTACTGTCATACATCCTACACCGTGGTGAACCCATGTTTTGCTGTATGTTAGGCCAGGGGTTATGCAGGGTTAACTCTGGCTGCTGGGTTTACTCTGAGGGCTGTTAGGCATGCAGCGTAGTGGTTGAAATGGCAGTGAACTCGATTGAACCGCCATACCAACCAATTACAATCGAGGGTTAAAACTCTTGAGTTTTCATCATCATTCAACACTGCACCAGATCCGTTTCCAAAGGATGTTTAGGTGTTTGGTGGTCCTTCTATCCGTTCCCCATTTATAGGTGACTGTGCAGTGCAGTGAGGGGGTTCGCTCTGTGTCCAGAGCCCCCTCATCCCTGTTGGCAGGCTAGCCTAGCTTAGCCTCCAGCAGCCCAGAGACAGGGGCTTTGTGTGTGATAACTGCTTAGGTGTGTGTGTGTGTGTGTGTATCCTGGGGTGTGGGAGCCTCATCTCTAGGCCCTGGTTAGAATCCTCCTCCACCAGCCGGATGTCATCTTGTTCCAGTCCTGTTGGATTGTGTGTGTGTTAGCCAGTTCATGTGCCTGCAGGGCCGAATAGGAACCCACTGATGGCTTTTTTAATAGATGATGGGGGAGGCAGTGGAGGAAGAGGAGCTATGTGAGCTGCGCTCGGCATTTTGGATAGTCGGGCTTGTGTGACCAGCCGCAGGGGGAAAAGGAAAACTGTGTGTGTGTGTCTATGTGTGTGTGAGTGAGAGAGAGAGAGAGAGAGAGAGAGAGAAGAGAAGAGAATATATGTACATCTGTGTCTGTATGACAGAGACTGAGGGTCTGGGTATGTTTGTATGTGTCTAAGTTTGTTGTGTGTCTGTATGTGTGGAAATGTGTGTGTGTGTGTGTGTGTCTGTGTGTGTGTGTGTGTGTGTGTGTGTGTGTGTACCTGGCTCCCATTGGCAGCAGCTGCTCCTAACAGGTGCATGCCTGGCTCTCGGCAGATGGCCGGCCAAATGAGGTGCTTGGCAGGTTCTGTACCTAGTGCTGCCACGCTCTCTCAACTGTATTAGCACACACACACACACACACACACACACACACACACGTTTACCACTCAAAGATCTCCAGGCAGAGAGAGAGAGAGAGAGAGAGAGAGCAGAATAGGAGAAACCAAAATGGGTAGAAATAAGGCGAAGAAATGTTGTTCTACAAAGATGAGGGAGGGGGAGCAATTGGAAAGGATGGAGGATGGGAAGGAGAGAAATTTAACAATTATGAAATGGAGAGAGAGAGAGAGAGAGAGAGAGAGAGAGAGTTCCATTCAGCATCCTCTCTCAGCTGTTCCTGACATGCATTAATGTGTGTGTGTGTGTGTGTGTGTGTGTGTGTGTGTGTGTGCATAGGCAGGTGAGAGTTCCTGTGTTTGTGTGTGTGTGTGTGTGTGTGTGTGTGTGAGCTTTCTGAGCTTCCCGGGGGGACACTGGCCAAAATGGGCTTCTGTCCACGTACAGACATTTTGAACTATTTAAAAAAAAAACGATTCCTTTGTAATAAGCTAATTATCCCATGAAATTTTTAGATGTTTCCGCTGATTGTGCTCGTCAGCAATTTGGCACCTCTTGGCTTTTTGTAATTCTGGGCCAATTAAAAGCATTTCAATTCAAAGCAGAGACTAGGAAGACAAACACACACAGAGATAGAAAGAGGGAGAGAGAGAGAGAAGAAGGGAGAGATTCTAACCTAAGCAGAAGAAAAGTTAAGCAGAGGCTGCAGGGGTGGAGAAGGGACATGGGGACAAAGGAGAAGACATGTTGGACACTAAGGCCACAGACAGACACAGGGAGTAATCAGCAAGGTGGTAAAGACAAAGGCTGAACAGGCGAGGAGCAGATTTTGTTTGCCGTTGCTAGGCAATCCCAGCTCCCACTTCAATTACAAGCTAAAGAACTATAGATTATATAGGTTCACTGAATGAAGAATATGAAAAATATCATTTCAAATAATTTCATGTCATAAAAACGTACTGTGTGTTCAACATGACAAAGGTTTAAACTATCTATTGCGTTCTCTCCGCCGAGAATAACAGGAATCTCTTCGGTATTTAAATCACATTGACGTTGATTTTCTGCAGATTAGCTGCTCCACTCAGGGCGGGCAGGCAGACAACCCGCTCTGCGCCTTCTGTGGATAATCCACACAGAATACTCTCTGCCAGTATGAAACAACACAAAAATCCGCCTCTCACTGCAAAATCCGTGTTCAGTCTGTACACGGTAAACACATAATTATTATAACGTGAATGCTAAGCCTTTGAAAAATTAGACGATACGAAAGCAATAGCTTGGACGAAGATATTTCAATTACATTGATATGTGTAATTATATTTTTTTTTTCTACAGATACTTTATGTGTAGGTATATTTATCTGGTTAAGAAAAGTAAGTAAATGTGTCTCAGCACCCCTTTAATGTGTTCCCAACCCAGAAAACCAGAATCTTCCATCATGAAGTTCAGTACGTAAAAAAAGAGTGTAAGTGTGTCTGCATATGTCCACACCTATTTCCATACGCCACCTCTAACTCAGTGGGATGGCTTGTAAGTAGGTTACCTTACATTTCCCCCCAAACACACACACACATACACACACACCTTCTTGACATATTCTCCTGTGTTTGCCTCATCCTTTTGCATTCTCACTCATGGTGAGGAGAACTCTGACCTGTCACCACATATTCTCATCCACAAAGCACCAGCATCCATAAAACATAAGTAGGTTCTGGCGGCGCCGTGGCTCAGCGGGCTAAGGCGTCGTGCCATGACTCCAGCGACCCGGGTTCGATTCCTTTGGCCATGCTGCCCCATCTCTCTCTCCCATGTATTTCCTGTCTATCTCCACTGTAAACATCCAAATAAAAGGCAAAAAGCCCCAAAAAATATCCCCCCAAAAACATAAGTAGGTTCTGGAACCTCCAGCAGACAGACAGACAGACAGACAGGAGCCGCCATGTGGAATGTAGCTTCGGAGATGGGTTGTGGCGTAGTTCGCGTACACCTTATACATGTACTTCCACCACCTCTAACCACACACACACACACACACACACACACACACACAGCTCTCTCTACCAATGCCTACCCCTATGGGTCCTTGAGAGAGGGGAGAGAGGGCATGTGTGTGTGCTTGCCCTGACCCCAAACTGTCCAAATGGATTTAAAGATGGGGGATGGGGGAGAGATAAAGGGTGAGAGAGAGGTAGAAGAGAAAGGGAGATGGGAAGGCGTGCAGGTCATCTGCTTTTTCCTCTGTTTTTGTAGATTAAAGCCAGATTAAGTGTGTGCATTTTGTGTATTATGAATGTACGTGGGTGTGTGTGCATGTGTGAGTGTGCCCGTGTGTATGTGTGTTTGTGTGCACTTTCTTGTATGTGTGTGTCTGTGTGTGTGTGTGTGTGTGTGTGTGTGTGTGTGTGTGTGTGTGTGCAGGCTTTGTGCAGTGGTTGTGCCAAGTGTCTGAATACCCATGAGTCATTTGGAGAGGATGCCTAGCACATCTGGACCTCAGCATTCACATTTGTCTCTCAAGTGAACCCTCCCTCTCTCTCTCTCTCTCTCTCTCTCTCTCTCTCTCTCTCTCTCTCTGTCGCTTTCTGTGTTTTTTTTCTCTCTCTGTCCACCTATATCTAGCACTGTATGTCCATTTCTATTCACCCTCTGTGTGTGTGTGTGTGTGTGTAAATCTCTCCTCTCTCATGTATTCCTCTGGTGGTTTTTGACACATCGGTACTCTTCCCCTCCATATGAATTTTTGTGTGCTATACAGTACTTGTGGGCTATTGCACTATAAACAGGCTGGAAAAGTGCCTGAAACAAGAATGAACAAATAAATATGCATTTAAACATATAACATATAGCATCAGTCATATCACAGAGTATTGTTATTGGCGCGTGCACACACACACAAACGCACACTGCACTCAAGAAAACATTCATACATTTTTGGTCAATAGACACAGGGTTCTGAAAGTTGTGTTTATTTCAGTTATGTTTATTGGCTTTATTACAACTGCATTCAATGAAGGATAAACAAGTTATCAGTAAATGACAAATGGCAAAAATGGTGGCAAATGACCCAGGTGTGGTAGCATTGGGGAAGTGATAATTCAGATAAAATAAAAAAAAAACAAATCCAAATACAGACAGAAACTATTACTATAAACTATATTATATACTATATTTTGTTTCATGGCAGGTGTTGACAGACGAGGGCTTCGGGGCCATCACCACAGAGATAGCCGAGGCCAAACCCTTCTACTACGCCGAGGACTACCACCAGCAGTACCTCAGCAAGGACCCCAACGGCTACTGTGGACTGGGCGGCACTGGAGTGTCCTGTCCAATAGGAGTGCGTAAATAGATCTGACTGATTGGCTTGTTTTTAGAAAGGGCTGCTGATACGAATCAAAACATATTCCTGTTGTTCATCGAGTCAGGTCATCAAGTGTGGACTGATGGAAGAAGAACCACTAAAATGTGTGTGGGCTGATTAGTGTGGACCGAATGGTGAGCAGATAGTTTTAACATTAAGTGAATGGGGCATATGAATATGAAACTGAGTGTGTTTCTATGCCCTAGAAACTAAGAAAGTTGTGTATTTTTTGCACTCCTACGCACAATTATATTATTTGCAGTAAAAACTAAACTTTTATTCTCATTTGTGTTTTTTGGTTAGTGTGTGGTTTGCTGTAGTATAATTTGGTGTGTGTGTGTGTGTGTGTGTGTATGTGTGCTTCTTTGGGACCTCTGTCATGAGACTATGCACACTATAAACAGTGCTCTGCAGTCATAGCCCAGGGGTCTGTCCTAGTTACCCTCTGACTCATCATCAATCATTGAGTGCCTGGGAGTGTGTGTGTGTGTGTGTCTGTGTGTGTTTGTGTGTGTGTGAAAGGGCTTTCAACTAAAATAATTTACAATTGGTTCATTTTAAACATAAATATTATTTTACCTTTTCCAGTTCATCCTAAAAAGTATTGTTGAACTGGTCGCAGAAAAGGCGCAGTTGGTGATTCTGGTGGAAAGAATGGGGGGTGGGAGTAGACATGCAGTTGTCAGGTCTTACTGTCACTGAAATTGTCAGCGAGTGTTAAGATTGTGTTTGTGTTTTCTACATTGATAACTGTGTTTGGTTTTCAGAGTCTGCAAAAAGACCAGTTTTTTTTTTTTTTTACTGTGACTCAAGAGAACGAAGAGCTAATAGGATATGATCTTTATGTTATAAAAAAGAGTTGGAGTTAGAGTCAGCTATGGGGCATAAAATTGATATCAGCTATTACATGTACAGTTGTCACTATATTGTTACATACATTACGTACAACATATAGGTGAAATATGTGTCTAAGACGTATATTTTCATGATGGCAAGGGTTAGAATTGCTATGATTGCCTACAATATTCTACAATAAGACTTGGAGACTACAAAGGCTGGTAGAGTTGATCAAATGCAGTCTGTATGCTATCTCTATGCATTCAGTGAAAGACTGGAGGTGAACCTCACCATTCTTATTCCAGACACAAACCTTTTCAGGAACAAAAAAGAGCTACTAACTGGCTACTATTGTTTTATATAAATATTTCTGCTTCTGTAATATGAGAATTTTAATTATTCTGGTGTAATTTTGGTGCAGAATGGTAAAAGTTTCTGGTTTTCATTTTCTTTCAATGGACTGGTTAAAAGCCTTGCTGGTGTTTGTGTGTGTGTGTGTGTGTGTGTGTGTGTGTGTGTGTGTGTGTGACTGTGTGTGTGCATGTGTGCATGAATGTGTGTGGATCTCATAGACAAACATTCCCAGCAGGAGGGCACCCTCAGTGCCAGACCCTGTGCAGTTTGCCACCAGCCTCAGAGACACACAGCGCCTGTGGGGCATATGGACAGTCTGTATGAACACACACACACACACATACATGCATGCACACACACACAATCTTACAATAGCTCACTGTGAATAGCTATGTCAACTGTCAATAGCTGCACATAACCTCATGCCATGGTAAAATATGCATTCATAAATGAACTGGAAGGACTGTAAATGTTCTGAATTTGATTAGCAAAACATCACAGTGGTAGTTTCATGTAAAAGGGTCCCACAACGCTGGGAATATCATAGCAACACTGATGCTACATTGCCAGAGGTCACATTGTGCTGAGGGGCTTATTGGACTTGGACCTCGGTCACTGCATACACATGTGTCTGCCCCACTAGCACTATCAATCCTTCTAATCACTGGATCACAAAGACACACACACACACAAGTTGTATGTCTGTGGAGGTATTTGGAAGCTATTGCATATTATATGTGCACCCTCTTCTCTCTCTTTCTCTCTCTCTCTTCATTGCACTTTCTCTCTCTGTGTCTGTTTTTCCCTCTCTCTTTCATCTACCCCACTCTTTCTCCACCTCCATTTCCACCTGTTTGGACTGGCCGCACACTTATCTATTCATCCTCCCATCTGTCCTCCACCCACTGGGTGAGCCTACCTCTCACCCAGGCAAACAAAACACATACACACTAACTCCCTCTCTCCCTCTCTCGCTTCTCTGTCATTCTTTCTCTCCCTCTCTCTTCTCTGTCATTCTCTTCCTCTCTCTCTCCTCTGTCATTCTCTCTCTCTCTCTCTCTCTCATTCTCTCCCTCTCTCTTCTCTGTCATTCTCTCTCTCTCTCCTCTCTCTCTCTCTCTCTCTCTCTCTCTCTCTCTCTCTCTCTCTCTCTCTCCAAGCACCAGGAACATAAATGCATGCTCTTTCTCTCCAAACAGCAGCACCCTTTATTCCAAGGAGAGATGTGATTGAACATGTCTGATTGTACAGTGTAAAGAGTGTGGACCTGTGATTGAGCAGATCTGATTGAGTGTGTGTGAGTGTGAATATGTCTGGCCTGGACTCTCCTAGCGTCTGCCCCTGCTCAGTTGATTTGACACAATCATTCACTAACACCAATCACTTTTCATTCTGTTCTACACTGTGTACCTGTGTAGAGGTTTGTGAAATTCTATGTGTGTGTGTGTGTGTGCATGGAAACAGACACAAGACTCATGAACAGAGATACACCTGTGCCGCCCAAACCTGCTTGCATGCCAGAGACAAAATGAGGGAACAAAGACACACACACACACACACACACAGATGCTTGGTGTACAGCACTGTGCACTTTACCTGTTACCAGTAAAACATACATACACACATTCACTCACACACACACACAGACACCTACACATACACACACTTGATGCCCACTCTGTGAAGTGAATTAACAGTGGTTGGTTGGGCCAACTCTTCCGACACAAAGAGGTACATTATGCCATAGCCACAGAGCGTAGCATTACATGCCTAGCGTTAGCCTGGACACAGCCACTCCACTGAAGTGGCCTACTGAATAACAATGCCTGGCTATTTGCCTCTGTAGATTTCTGCCAGCACACTTAGTACTTGAAAGCCCATCCATGGAGTCCTTTTCTCGAGAGTGCTGCATTGGTAATGCCATGCTTTTGCATGTTCCTTTTAAAACTGAGGGACTCTGGTTGTTATTAAACTAGCACTCCAAAAGAACCGTGTGTGTAAATGCAAGCCATTTTGGAGCCTGATCTGATTAACCTAAATTTCTATACAGTTCAAATGTTGATGGGAGGGTTTGGGAATGCAAGATTAACACCCTCTGCTGGTGTATGTGTGTGTGTGTGTGAGAGAGAGAGAGAGGGAGAGAGAGAGTGTGTGAGTGTGAGTTTGTGTGTGTAGGACAAAGCCTCAGAGATCAATTCCTCTATTTTAATGTGCCTTCAAAACACACAATGAAAAGCAATCCAGTGTGGGCTGCACTCTAACATAAAAAGCAGTCTCTCAGTTAGCCAGCCCAAAGAGTCAAGAGTCAGTGCTGACAGTTGTGCTTAATGGAGAGCCGCTTTCTCATGATGAAATCGACACGCAATCATCATCTAAGTGGCGATACCATTGGCATTTCTGATGAAGTGCAAGCCCACCCTCATGGTCAGCATGAGAGAGAGAGAGAGAGAGAGATCAGAGAACCTTCATCCCCCTCTCCTCTTCCTCTCCTCAAGCAGCGCTGCAAGCCTGCATATTAACAGAGCAAATCCACATTGCACAAAAATCTCAACCTTGGTAGTTTAAATACGTTGAAAAAAATATTCTCTTCCTTGGCGTGTTACAGAGAAATCTTTTACAGTGAGGAGACAAATTACACTACCTTGGTTCTGTCTGAAACACTGATACAGAAACTATGCTGTTTTACACCAGTCAATCAAAGTTTCTCTGTGTAGAGACTGTCCCATGATTCATGAATGCAATCAAAGAAGAAGGGTTTGTTGAAAAATTTAGAAGGCCTGGGTTTTCGAATGTGCTTTTCAATTGAGCTTAAGGTATGATGTACCCAGGCAATTCTACCAAAAAAGTTTTGAGAGGTTCCTAACTTTTACACTCTACAGGAGACTACTATTGCCCAGACTGATACTGTAGTGTGACTGTATTAGAGTATTGGTGAGGAGACCCTAAGATAGTTTGCTACTGTTTTTTGGAATATGTGTGTGAGTGTTTTGGGCGGGGCCCTTTCTGATGCCACAGGCATCTGTCGGCCAGGCTGGCTAACGCTAATCCCCGGACCAGGTGGCTCCCGCCCCACGCGCCCCGGAACTAGCCAATGGGAACGCAGGTTGGCGGGGCCGGTCCTGGCTCACAGGAAGCAGGGGCCCTGGTGGCCGGTGGGAGCAGCCGGGCCTCCACACGGGGACCACCGCCAAACCAGGAGGCTGTCGCTGACGCACAAGCTGCTCGCCGGATGGCCACCAGCAAACAGGAGAAGCAGCACCCGTGTCGTGCCACTGCTGAAGGAAGGCGCTCACGCATTCACACACACACACACACACACACACACACACACACACACGTATACTATTGTTGTTATCTCCCGTTTCATAATTTAATCCCCATTACGCTCTACACAAGCCCTAGGAGTAGGGTTTGCCATGATTTGCCAAGCAATCTCTAATTATGTTCAGAAAACTCTCTCTCTCTTTCTCTCTCACACACACACACACACACTAACCAATACTGTATGATGATCATGCCATTTGTCCATGGTTCCCAAACAGAAGTGTTGTGAAGAGCATGTGCAAGTGACACATACTATGAAGTGTGCCAGTTTGTTCCTTTACAATAGCTAAAAAGTAGAAGTGCATGACTGCCACCTAATGGTGATTCTGGGCAATGTGTTATAAAGGTGGACGCTGAAAATGAGACAAAATATACAAATATATAAAAAGAAATGCAGACGGTTAAACATTAAAATGTTTTTAGCGTGTTGTTCAAATAACTAACAGACAAGAGTTAAATATTGTAAGTCAACAGGTCTCATTATCAGGCAGCGTTGTTGAGTGGTGTGTATGTGTGTGTGTGTGTGTGTGTGTGTGTGTGTGTGAGTGTAGGGGCTGGGGCAGGGTAGGAGGAAAAGTCCAATATAGCTTTTGAAGATCCAGCCCAGGGGCCTATTGCACAAAACTAGGATAAGGGATTAAGCCGGGATATCTTGGTTATCCTGGCTCAACTTATCCATGATCCAGTTGCACAAAAGCAGGATAGGGGGCAGCAGGATATGTTATGGCATAAGTAACAATGGAGATTTATTCTGAGGAGTAAGCCTGCCCCTGACCAGGCTAAATTACAGGATCTATTAATCTCATCCCTTGTCTCAGGCAGGAGCCACCTCAAACTAAGACCAATAGTTACTCCACTGTCAGTCAATATAGAGAAATGATTTTAGATGATGTTGCAATCATTAGATTATATGTATACACATTTTTAATATATATGTATATTTTAATATATAAGTATATAAAGTAAATAAAAATATAAAGTCATAACATCGTAACCAATAGTTTTAGAGGAGAGTTGTTAAAATGAGGGCTGTGGAGCATTTTGTGGAATTGTACTTAGTACAGTATAGCTTTCACAAACAAAAAGATACTTAATCTTTTGGAACATCAGCATCACATAAGTATCAGGACTTTAAAAAGAATATGCAGCAAATTGCATCTTCTACACAGAAAGAGCCAATGTCATAAATGTATATATATTTTTTTTCCTTCCTCAGTGTGCCCCTAATATCACATAAAATGCACATCCCATTTAAATATAAATATAAATACAAAGTGTGACATTTTGTTCCTTGCAGACCATGTGAAATCACAAGATGAGGACTATTAAACCAATGAATGCAAGCAATGTCGGCTACAGTGTTCATCAATCGACACAATCACTTAACCCACAGGCAAGGCACAGGTGGTGGGTCTTCTCTTTAACTGCTAAAATAGTGCTAATGAGCCTGCACCTTCTGGGTATTATATGCTTCTATCTGGGTAATATTATGCTTGTGCATTGTTAAGTCTGTCTTAGTCAGGGCCCTAACTATTCTGGAGAATGTCCTTGTATTTAATTTTGACTTTCTGCCATGTCCAGTTTGGCCCAGTCATGTTTAATCTACATTATTTAATCTTTTTAAAATTCTAGCTCATTTAGTAAACTTTTCCAAGATTTTCCAACTATTTAAATGCTCCAGTTTACATTAATTATATCCTTGACTTCCTTGTACGCGTCCATGATGATTCTGCCTCCGACGGTGAAAATTAGCCTGCCATGGTAAATCGGTGAATCTGTGATCAGTGGTGGGGTCTATTTGAAGGAGCCGTGATTGCGCACTTATCCAGGATAGGTTACACCTGGCTTGATGAATCCGATGAATCTGCTTATCCTCGCTCAGCCTTTGTGCAACCAATTAAGCTTGGACGCTCTTGTTTTGGATTCAATGAGCTTCGCTTACTCACTTATCCTGGATGTCTTAATCCAACTTTTGTGCAATGGGCCCCAGATGCTGAAGTCCACTTGAATTTGTCCCTATATTCTGCATCTCTTGTGTGCTCCAGAGAGTTGTTCTGTATATGTCCACCAGGGGGAGCTTGGAGACTGGTTTTTGACTGAGTCATGGTTGCATCCAAAATAAATCACTGTCAACACACATCAAAAGAATATAGCAGAAAGTGAGCTACAGTTGTTCCTGTAACCGATGCTCAGTGGGCTGGAGACTAGACTCCCTACAGGTCTTAGCCTCAAACAAGCCTTAATCACCACCAAAATCATTATGAATCCTTACAAATTTAGAATATTATTCATATGACATTCCTAATGTAGTCACATACCTTTATCCATTATGGGCTACCTATTAAATCAATAACCAATGAATGAATGAACCAATGAACCTATCCATCAACCTTGACAGAACCTAGTCTAACTAAAGGCAAGCAGCAGGAGAGCTCCAGCAGCAGAAATGTTTGTCTGCAGGAAGCGATGAAAGACTGCTGCTCTAAGTACATTTCTCTCTCACACTCCCTCAACAATTCCCATTCATTTGTTGTCACTTCTGTGACTCACACACACACACAATGCGAAAAGGAAAAGAAAAAGCTTCGACCCCAGCCTCCCAACACTATTCCTGCCTGTTTTTCAGCGTGATTGCAGAGAGCTGTCCAGAAAGACATAAACACGGCCTTTCACAAGTAGATGGAGGCCAGAGTCGATGCCTTGTTGCACCCCGCCATTAATAATACAGGCTGGGGCTTTGCTGGAAAGGCCTGCTGATTGATGGCGGTTGCGTCAGCATCGCCTTAGAAACCACCTCGCCAGACGAGTGAAGAATAATAAAGGCAATCAGCAGCCAATAAGAAGAGCAGAAAAGACACAGGCAAGAGATGGAGAAAGAGAGAGGGGGAGAGAAAGAATGAGAGAGAGAGAGATGAGATGTGTGTGGACGTGCTGCGAAGGACTGAGTGGTTTTTTTAATAAAGCTATGAAAGGTTTGTGGTCATTTACCACTATTCACTCCTAAAACATGTTTTCTGACAAGAACAGGCCAGATGCAAGATGCGCTTTTGTGACAAATTTACAGAAATATATTTATAATTTTGATAAACTTTATCTGTTCTACTGGATGTCTTGAGTGGTTTGTTTTGATTTGTTTTCTCTTGATAATGATGCTTAAATTGCAGTTTGAAAGAGATTATTGGAAATGATTATTAAAATAACTTAGTTTTGCATCTGAACTCTTCACAAGTAGGCATACATAAAGTTCCTGTTTGTACAACAATCTGGGTCTTCAGTTACAGTGGCAAGGAGGCTCAGTGTGCAGCTGGTTTAAAACACAGTGTTCTGGTCATGACATTTTGCCAGGGCAAGATAGACCTCTTGTTGTCTTCTTGTGTGTTATAGCCATACATAGCGCCGACGCAGGCTCCCAAAGCCGTAATCTCAAATGGACCTTTGCCTTCAGAATCGATTTAAAAACACTAACAGACATGAACTTGATATGCACTCTTTCTTCAAGGGTAATTCCAATATGGACATGCCTCTTTGGGTACACTGAACTGTCCGCCTCAGATCTGAATCAGTCTGCATTCTGCATTTTAATAGCACATAGGCTGCCAAGTTGTGTGTAGGAACTTCACAAAGATAAGTGTTAGTTCTAACTGCAGACTTGTGTGAGGCATTGTGTGATCGACTCTGACTTGTAAAAACATTTGAAGGGATAATATCATAACAATATTTAGGTTTTTAGATTAGGTATTTAGGTATTTAGAATTATTCAATAAAATTAATGAACTCTTCCTTGATATTAGACTCAAAGAATTTAAGTTAAATTTGAGTAGGTTAAAATAATCATTTAGTAAAGGCTTAAAGCTACTGATGACATCAAGGCTGTTTATAGTTGAATACTAACAGCATAATGCAGAACACTGCTGACCCTTTATTAATTTGGCTGAGGATGAGGAAACCAGGTAGTATAGTTAGGGACCCATCACCCTACTAATAGTACTGTAGTGACATGTAATATGGAGTGTAAACACTAGGTGGCACTGGCCTGGTTAGAGAGTTGAAGGGTTTATCTCAAAAAGATTTGGGGTCATATGAAATATACAACCTTTGCCTGGCACAATTTCATCTTCACATGAGTATGTGTTGCACAACACGATGAGGAGACTAGACTGTCTATCTAACATACACTTGCATACCCATTATTTCTGCAGGGCCTGTCAGCATGATAAAGGGGGTTTTATTTTCAGCTGCAGGCAAAGCACCCGCTCTCCCCACTCCCCCTCCCCATGTCTGTGGGTAATTAAAAAACAACACTGGAGGAGATGCAGAAATGGCTCCGTCTGGCTGTTTCTGAGGAGACGAAGTGTCTGTGTGAATTATTCAGGACCTGTTCTGACACCCAGCATGTGTCCTTCTGTGCAGAAATGTGTATTGTAGGTAGATACAGCAGAAGATGCTGTTAGCACCATTTGAAGAAAACAGCAGAGAACAAAGCATTGCTTTTGAAAATGCTGTTAATTGACACATTGACAACTAACAGCTCTCTGGACTCAGCCTGCTTCAGCAAGTAATTTAATCACCTTAGTTGAGTTGAGCTGAGTTGATTGAAGGAGAGGAATCAATGCTGCAGGAACAGGTGTTCTCTTTGGCATGCCACTCCACTGTTAGCTGCTTTAGCCCCTGCTCAGAAGTAATCAGAAGGCAGCAATGAAATTGGATGACAAGTGTAAGAGATTAGACAAGCCCTTATGAGCACTGATCTTAGAACAGCAGGATATCCAGCTCAAGAGTACTATCCAATGAGTAAGTCACTGTTGAGCAGGTGATGTTGAAAAGCTTAATTGGCTCATCAGGCACTAGGACAGAAGCTAATTGGAGGTTGCAGAGACGAAAGCACATTTCAGATACAGGAGAGCTGTGTGTTTTCAAATGGGGAGCTGAGGAAAATCTGGTTTCTGATTTAATTAGTGTTTGTGACATAGCTTTTAGAAAAATGGTAAGTTCATCCATTTACTTTACTAGCTACAGTAGCCTATTGAGGACCACAAAAGTTTGAGTTGATTTTTTTTTCTTCTAGAGAGTGCATTTCTGTCCATGTTGGCCAAGCCGGTGTGCAGGTTGGGAATTTTTGCTGGCAATTGTTTTATTTGGAGCATGGTATGTATCCGTCCAGATGGAACTGTTGCTGGAGACAACAATACGCTAACAGACTCTTCCTTTGGCATATTTTTCAGTGAGACTGGTGCTGGGAATTATGTTCCAAGGTCGGTATTTATTGACTTGGAGCCAACAGTCATCGGTGAGTAGAATAAAAGTGACTGTCTATTTCATTTTTTTTTGCCCTTTGGATTACTGTAGAATATGATTTTAAATGAGTTAAATTGAATTTCTGTAGCTTAAGGTATCCAATGGACCATAGCAAAACACCGTCTTCTACATGTAAATTTAAAAAATAGTTTTCACCACGCTGAAATGGGTCCGCCTGAAAAGAGGTGCGATAATGCGGAATTTCGCTAAGATGCACCTCCTATATTTGCATGGTCCAACCAAAGATCATTTAGAAACGTCTCTGGTCCAGTCCCCTGTTGCTTCATGAATTTGACAGGAGGGGTGGGAAATGGGAATATTTTCATTCAAAGCCTTTTTAATGAGCCTGTAAATACGCTAGCAGTGCTCCTGGGTCACTCACGCACACAAATTTGTATATGCTATTATTAAGCCTCAAAGAACAGTTTCTGATGGTCAAACACATGTTCTATGACTCCTTTAATGACTTGCACCAGATGAGATCTGTAAGGGGTCCTACTGACAGTTGTACCACCCAGAGCAACTGATCAGTGGTAAAGAGGATGCAGCCGACAACTATGCTCGTGGAAAGGAAATTGTGGCTCCTGGACAGAATTCGCAAGATAGTGGGTGACTCATTTTTGTCATGTGGTCTGAGACTTCAGTTGTGGTTTGCTTTAGGGTTATAAAGGTTTCATGCAGCAATCATGGCACATGATGCCTCTTGTATGCTGTATAGCTTGCATTACCTTTAAGTTTATTGCAGATTGAGGAAAACTAATGGTGCATTTTAAATTCAGATACTTTTTTTATGTTTCTTTCAGTCAGACCAGTGTTCAGGTCTTTAGGGGTTCCTAATCTTCCACAGCTTTGGGGGAGGCTCTGGCTTCAGCTCCCTGCTCATGGAGCGTCTGTCTGTAGACTATGGCAGGAAGTACAAGCTGGAGTTCTCCATCTACCCTGCTCCTCAGGTGTGTACTGCTGTAGTGGAGCCCTACAACTCCATCCTGACCACCCACGCCACTCTAGAGCACTCTGACTGTTCCTTCATGGTGGACAATGAAGCCATTTTTGACATTTGCAAACGCAACCTTGGCCTTGAGTGACCATCTTGCACCAATCTGAACCGCCTCATCGCCCAGATCGTTTCCTCCATCACTGCTTCTCTGCGCTTTGATGGGGCTCTGAATGTGGATCTGACGGAGTTCCAGACCAATCTTGTGTCTTATCCCCGCATCCACTTTCCCCTTGTCACTTACTCCCCAATAATCTCTGCAGAGAAGGCTTACCATGAGCAACTCTCAGTTGCTGAAATCTTGTATTGAACCAGTCAATCAGATGGTGAAGTGTGATCCAAGGGGTGGCAAGTACATGGCCTGCTGTGTGTTCTACTGTGGGGACGTGGTGCCCAAAGACGTCAATGCTGCCATCATGACATGGCTGCACTGGAGAAGGACTGAAGAAGTGGGGGTGGATTTGGAGGAGGAGGAGGAAGACGACTAGAGTGGACTTTGTTTTGTTTTGCATTTCTACTGTTTTGTTCATAAATTTGAATTAACACATGGTTTTACACTCTTTATTAAGTGTTGTGCTGCATTGATATTTGCAATTCATAATGGAAGTGTACCAAGTTGTTTGGCTTGCCTTGAGTGCTTCTAAATGCTTGAAATCTAGACCCTATCCATAGGAAATGGCTATGCTCTGCGAGAGGGGAACCATGGGGCCTTCATAGCCATTTTCTCCACTTTGGTAAGATCAATCATGGGCAAGCTTGTACTGTGTTTTTCTGAATCCAGGAATCCTGGTTCAGAGCATTCACTTTGTAGCTTAATATGTGGCTGCTGAGATTCCCTTATGCTTATCTAAACACCTTTCTCATCTGACCAGATGAACGGTCCTATACAATGTTTCATTAACAGTTCAGGGATCTGAATTACTTCAAAATCAACGACTTGTCTTTTTTTTCCCAAAGCACTTCGAGGGGAGATGCTTATGGCACTGTATTGTAATTGGTTTACTGCAAAGGAAATTGATGTAAGTAGTAATGACTCAGGGCAAACTAGAACTGCAGATGAACGGCCCACACTGGAGACTATGTTCTTCACGCTGCTTAACATGGCATTGGGGAGTTTGCAGAGGTTGGCCAATTCAGGATGCAATTTCACACCTCAATCCCTAGTCATTTTTGAATATTCCTCTTGTTGCCATGGGCCTACACTAGCAAATTGGAAATGATGTTCCATGCACTGAGGTGGGAAATATTTTACCTGATCAGTACATGAACTTTTGGGTCTTCATATTTAGTGAAAAAAAAACTTCCTTTCTTGTAGCTTTAAGGGAGAAAAAAAGGCAAACACCAGTTTAAAACCAAACTCTTTTAATACTACTGTAGATTCAGTTTGACTACTTGTACATGGCTACCATGAATATTTGTACAAAAATGCAGTAAAAATAGTATTGATTGATATATATATACAGATATGTTTCTTTAGTGTAGGCAGGCAGATCGTACATGTAGATGAAAAGTACATCAATGGTCTTGCACAAATAGACACATTACAGATATTGTTTCTCAAAGTCAGTGACAATAACTCTCCACCAGACTCTCAAAAAAGAACAGAGAATATCATGTTTTTTTTTCACAAATAAACCAAAGAAAAAGGAGAAAACTGAGAGGATTAAAAGATCTGGACATCTTTAGGATATGCTCACTGATACGGACAGATCAAAATACAGGGTCCACAGAGGAGAAATCAAGATTTTTGGAGAAAGCAGCTGATGTGCACGTTTGAGACATGGATCTAGAAACTACTCGGAACTAGTGGGTTTGAAAAGGCTGAACTGGACAGGGACGAAAGGAGTCGCCATGTATTGTATCAAACACGCAAGAGACTCGCTCGACATGCGACACATGCAGTTAGTTGTTGTGTGTGTGTGTGTGTATGTGTGTTGCATTTGTGTGTCTTTGTGTGTGCATGTGTGTTGAGTCTACAGAGCAGGCCTTATTGCGGGTCCTGTACCATCTCAAGTGTCTTATTCTGTGCATAAAGACCCTACTGGGCATAGGGAGGCTACACAGGATATAAACATCCCAGAAAGAGAGGGGGGGTGGGGGGGAGAGAGGACTGTACAGAAGTGGTCTCGGCCTAAGCATACCCACGCTCCCGCTGCGAGGGAGCCATCACCTTCATTTTCATCACAGATTTTTTTTTTGACAAACTGATATGCTGAATGTAAAAAAAGCAAAAAAACAAAACAAAAAAAACAAGCAGCTTTTTGAACATTCTAAGCAACAGATGTCTATTGGTAACACAGTCCATTTACATTCAACACCTCTGCAATGTCCAGGGAACTCACTACACCAATATGTCTACATAGGACAAGAGTGGGAGCATGGCTGGAGCTAAGCAATAAGTTACACATGATATCTCATGACCGATATAAACAGCACATAGGATGAATTCAAATACTCTTTTTAGCGTGTCAATATGGAGTCCTTGTGAGGATGGTACATAAAGTGTGTTTTACTACCCCAAGGAACTGTTACTTCACAGTAAAGAGACATCACAGTGCTACACAGTGACCCTTGAACCCAATACAGAGCCAGACCTTTTAAGAACCTTTACATATCGTTTTGAATGTCCTGTACTGAAATAAAAAACAAAGCAAAAAAAGGAGTGCTAAGATGGGGCTTTGTAAGGTGACTGCTATTGATTGAACCAAGATCAGTATGCTGTATATTCCAATAAAGCAAACAAAGTCATGAGGCAGGCACACCAAAAAGACACTGAATGAGGAAAAGTTAAAGTTATTCTGTGGCCCTTTTTGTCAAAGACTGTAATAGCACTTGGAAGATTTGTGTAGCTTGCAGAAATTATATTCAAATGGATGTCATGTCTTTATGGTCATGCATTTTTATTTTTTTTTCCCTTCCTGTAGCTCTTTTTTTAAAAATGTGTTTGCATCATACTGAGGCACACAAGGATGGAGAGATGTCCAACAGTTGTAACAAATGCTAAACTATGAATTACAGACACTTTTCCACTTCTAACAGAATCATTTGGCTTTTTACATCATGTTATGGAATTATGCTTGCCTGTACAGGCAAAAAACTGATATTTTCTCACACATTTTATAATGTGTCACATTTTAACAACTCTTTTAGGAACAAGACAAATCCAGAGCGAGAGAGAAATTCACATAGAGGAGATAAAAATGACAAACAAATCCAATCAACTCATGTGAAGCGCGACACCATTTACCTCATTTAGAAACTACATTTTGAACCAGCTCACTAACATTCTGAGACCAACATCAAATCGTTCAAACTGCAGCAAATGACCAAAATAGGATTTACAAAAACACAGGCATAAAACAATATTACAGTGGATGTACCTTACTAAATCTTATTGGGTTTACGTGAGTGTTTCAGGTTCACACACACAAGTCACACACATACAGAGATGAGCCCTGGCTATCCACTACACTCTATCAGTCAAGAAGATGGTCATGACCCAGGATGGCCAGGTAATAAATACCATCCCATTAACTGTATATATCTGGGGTCCTCAAACTTCATCGCGCTGCAGAGCTTTCTAAGGAACCCCTCATAATTAAAAAACACAGAATTAGCCATGTCAGCTTAGATCCATTGGTTCTGTTAGATGCTAGGACCCCGAGGCTGCCTATCTACTGTACTTTGAGAACCAGTGGTCTAGTCCACCAGTTTGATGGTCATGCACGTCCTAAACATCTAAAAGGACTGTATGGCATGGTATGGGGAGCCAGACATTTTGCACGTGGTGGGCCAATCAGTTTCCAACACAAGCGTCAAAGACGAGGAGCCAATTTGGGAGTGAAAATGAAACTAGATCAGACCAGAAACCTGCTGCCACCCACTGGCCTTCACATGGCATTACAATCTCAGGACTAATCTGTCAGAAGGGAAGAGGAGAGAGAGAGAGAGAGAGAGAGAGAGAGAGAGAGAGACAGACAGACAGAGAAAGCAACATACATCGACTTGTGAATACATTTTTTTTTGAATGAAATCAGTGTGTCAAATAAATCAGGACACCCACATCAGATTTTGAAAGTCTGAGTAATCTTCCTGGGGAGAACTGATTTACTGTAGTCTATAAGAACTCAATGAAGACTAAGCCACAGGGTCAAACGATTATTAGACATCCATTAGAGACAGACAGATAACAAAGCAGACATGCAGGAATTACAAAAGTTAGAAGGAGAGAAAAAGTGAGAGATATAGATAGAGAAAGAGATAGAACGAGAGATCTGGCTTTTTAACAAAACAAAACAAAAACATAACAGATAAAAAAGAAAAAGAAATAAAAAAAGTGTAGTTTGAGGCTAACATGAACAGCATGAAAAGCAGAAAACCAGAGAGTGGGTCTTTCCTGACTACTCTCTTAGCTGGAGTAGACCAGTGTCCACGATTGGACCAGGGGTGTGTTTGAGTGTGTGTGTGTGTGTGGACAAGGGTAAGGTGTTTCTGGGGCCAAACTCTGCTTTGTTTGTGTGTGGGCTGGGGGGTGGTGTTGGAGGTGATCTGTTGATGGTTCCCATGGGTGTGCCTCCAGAGAGGCGTTCTGGCTTGGGTGGAGATGTGAGCAGGTGGGGGACGCTGTGGTGGGGGACAGAGGGGTGGGGTAGGTGTAGGGGGTGGAAAGTGCAGGAGTGAGGGAGTGGTTGGTTGCTTGGGTGGTGCCAGGTGTGCTGGGTGACAGTTCAGTGAGAGACGGGCAGGTTAGGGCGCCGGGTCTGGATGATTTTTGGCTTGGGGCAGTTCTTTGGTTCCTCCTCTTCCTCTATGTCACTGTCGCACACGTGAACGACCACGCTGGGGGTGGACTCTGTGCCGGCATGCAACTCAAACTTCTCACCTAGAAACACAAGGACAAGAAGAGAAAGGGACAGACAGAGAGACAAAGAGAGAGGAAAAGAGAGTAGGGGGGGGCGGGGGCGTGGAGAGAGAGGGGGACAGAAAGAGAGAGAAAAGGTGAGGTTGGAAGAGATTAGTCAATCTATTTATTCTACCTATTCACACAATCAATCCATAGCCCTGTTGTTCGAGGTCACCATGTACCGTCAGTAGGAACAAACACAAAATGGCCTGTCCTGAATAGTCAATCAGTAACTAACACTATGTGAATGGGGCACAGTAACTTACCTCCAGCTTTCTTTCCCTCTGTCCCATTCACTTAATATTTGTTAGTGATTCATTGTTTGGTCTGTGTTGCAAACTGTTTCCTTTTTCCTGCAGAAAACATTCAGTGACCTTGAACAAACAGGCTATTAGGATTAACATCAGATTTCTCCTTTAACAGAAGCGTTCAATATGCTAAGACATACATTGAGACAGACAGACTGAGACAGACATGAGACAGCAACCAGGCAACCTTCAAGCAGCAGCTCGGCATTTTTTTTTTTAACAAGAATAGTCTTTTTTTTCATGGTATCTGCTTTGTCACGACACTGATGATGTCACTGGTAGGTTATTTTGAGAAATTACGTACTGAGCTGGATGCTGATACTGTATTATGGGACTTATTTTCAAAGTAAACAGAGCCAAAGTTCTCATTCTCCTTTCCATAGTAGACAGAGCAGAGAATTGAAAAGAACTGTTTTGTTTTATTGTTTATGTTTTGTGCTTTTCAAAACCCCAAGGACCCCAAGATTTGTGTTTTAAGAATGATACCAACAAAAGGGCATTTACTGTATGTGGAGTGAGGAGAGCAATACAAATGTATCCAGGTGCAGAATATGAAGGGTTGTCACCTGCACTTCTGTCAGTTTAAGTCAGTCCACTGTTCTACCAGAGCTGTGCTATACAGCATATTGCCTTTGAGGGGAGCTGTTACATAAATAGGGCTCAACACCT
The DNA here is from genome assembly GCA_017657215.1 of Limnothrissa miodon. Classification (NCBI taxonomy): domain Eukaryota; kingdom Metazoa; phylum Chordata; class Actinopteri; order Clupeiformes; family Clupeidae; genus Limnothrissa; species Limnothrissa miodon. The sequence continues at coordinate 569,311 of JAGFZM010001319.1, forward strand.
CCTCCCACCTCCCCTTACTGCAGTTATGAAATGATGACCAGTAATCTCTCACAGGCCAGTGATCCCATGCAGGAACGCTTCAGGTCACAGGAGATTCAGGGCAAACACTCAATCTCTCCTCTTTGTTGTCTTTACCCTGAGGAGGGCTGCTGATGGGGGGGGGGATTTGTGCATTAAAAGCTTTTAAGGAGGGATAGGTGTGTGTGTGTGTGTGTGTGTGTGTGTGTGTGTGTGTGTGTGTGTGTGTGTGTGTGTGTGTGTGTGTGTGTGTGTGTGTGTGTGTGTGTGTGTGTGTGTGTGTGTGTGTGTGTGTGTGTGTGTGTGTGTGTGTGTGTGTGAGTGTGTGTTTAAGAAGGGTGGGAGGGTGCTGGCGATGGATGGACTCACTGGAGAGGGACGTGTGGGTGGGCAATGGGCGACTGGAGGGCATTCGTCCTTGCATGGCTAAAGCATGGATACCATTGCATACTTCACCAAACCACTCTCTGTTCACACTTACAACCTAACTACACCACTCTCTCTTCACACTTACAAC
>JAGFZM010001319.1:575240-601929 GCA_017657215.1 Limnothrissa miodon
TGTGTGTGTGTGTGTGTGTGTGTGTGTGTGTGTGTGTGTGTGTGTGTTTGTGTGCATCAGTACATGTGTGTGGGGGAATGTGCACTATCTGCCATCCTTGTTTTCATTTTCACCAACCAAGCCTTCCATTTCTACTGCTACTTATGAAAACAGTGTTTAACCGAGACGCTTTCTTCAGCCTTCTTTCCATTTCTTTCATCTTCCCCTTCCCCACTCAACTATCTCCACGTGGGAGAGATTAAACTACATCTACACAGTAAATTAAAAAAGGGGACCATACTAAGCACAATCCACCAGGTCTCTTCATCGCCCGTGCATTTCAGAGCTAAAACAACGCATCTTCTGACCACACTAAAGAGGTCGCAAAATAGCATCAGTGGTGTTTAAAAATACCACTTTATAAATGCTAATAGCACTTCGGAAGAATGCTGTTGCTCTTTCTCAACTTCCCGGATTAGACGGTCTGTTTTTGATTAGAGAAGGCGATAAGCGCAGATGAGCGGTAAACTCTTGGGAAGATTCCGATGTTCCCATGTCTCCAGATTTATTACCTGCCTATTCACTTTTTGTTTTGGAAAGATTTGCTATGGAACCCCAGGAAATTACTATTACAGAAATAGACCCAACTACCTTACTTTCTATTACAAACATATTAGGGTGTATTATGGTCGGGCTGACAATTTCCATAGAATGGGAAGAAGAAACAGAAAAGTCATGGTGGAACTCCAGACTAAACCAGAAAGCAGAACATCCAACCTTCATCAGCTTTCAGCTAGAGGAAAAAATGGCAGCTGGATGATTTTTCCAAAGTGAAACAGATCTATAGGTTCTTAGTTAACCTTGGTAAACAGAGGACATGATCTGAATTACACTTCTAGAGTCAGCAAAGCTAGTAGACTTCACCTCTCATAACCAGTGTCCAACCGACAGACGAGCTAGTGGACTTCGGACTTGAGAGAGGGAACGAGGGAAAAATAGAGCAATAGTATGTACAGAAAGAAAAGGTGGAACGAAGATGCCAATATGCCATTCAGCGGGGTGCTCTTGTGGGATTTAGGGCTGAAGATGCCATGGGCTGTACGGCGCTCTGCTCTGCTGTGCGGGGTGGGGTGGGCGCTTAGGCACCATAATGCCAGGCACTGTTGCGTTATTCAAATCTTACTGTACCAAATCCACAGAGCCTCTCAGGCCTCTGCTGCTATAAATAGTGCCGGCAGACAAAGCCTTGACATTCAATATTCCCACAGGAGCTTTCCTTGATTGACCCGTTTTGTGATGCAGAGGTGGTGGTGGGTGCTGGTGTGTTTGTGTGTGTGTGTGTGTGTGTGTGTGTGTGTGTGTGTGTGTGTGGGTAGATAAGGAAGTGGGATCTGACTGATACACATGCTGTCTACACAGACACACACACACGCACACACACACACCCTTAACAGCTTTTGGCCAGTATCAAGTAATTTCAGGATTATTTTAGCACAAGACGCCTGTTGCCACAGTTACCCTGCAAGGCAAAAGAGTTGCCAGAAAGTAGAGCAGACTGTGTGTGTGTGTGTGTGTGTGTGTGTGTGCCTGTGTGTGTAGGAGGAGGGTTGGAATGGGGTGGGTGAAGTGATGCGATCACCACAGGAAGCAGATGGACCCAAGACTTGTGATGTAATCACAGCAAATCCAAGCACTTTCTGAGAAACCTTGATTTCTGGGTATAATACCTCGAACACTATGTTAATCGTTACTAGAACGTGTGTGGGCGGATGTATTTACTTGAGTGTGCATGTGTGTGTGTGTGTGTGTCAGGGCGTGACTTGAACACAGCAACTGCTCAAAGCGTGCCACTGATACACTGCTCTGGTTTCCGAATGCCACTGACACAATGCGAGATGAGCCGATTCTAAGCGAGGTGGTGTGAACAACTGGCACAATAAACCATTACATAAAGCAGATGGGGAGTCTGACAGCCACATCCTGCCTGCGGCAGCAAATGGTCACGGTGCTCAAACTCTCTCACTCTCTCCCCCTCTTTCTACACACACACACACACACACATACACACACAGATGCACACTCTGTCTCCAATGTTTATTGAAGATGGCACCAACTAAACGAGTTTACTGCTCGGGTGGAGATTAACTAACAAGGCCAGGGGACTCAGCTGTGGCTGGCTGTGGCAATGCCATTGGTATATAACATAGCCAGGTTAGTGCAAACTACTCCGAAAATGTAGTTTACCAGTTACTCCACATCTGATGAAGCTTCACTACACTTCACAATAGCAGAAGTAGCTGCATACAGTAGCTACCGTATAATTTACAAAAAATGCCAAAAAAATCATGTTTGCTAAAAACATTATCCAACTTTTTGCAAGGATTCTATTAGTTATTTTGCTTTTTGGCCTGTGGTTGTTGTAAAGGTTGTGCAGGTGTCTTGTAATATGGGTGTTGGACTTTATTCTAACTGTTGCAGGAGATTGGGAGGGTGCCATGCATTTTCTATTGTGTGGTGGAGTAAATGTGCCAAAAATATTAAATCTTAATCTAAATTACAATTGTTTTTATTTCTATGCTTTCATTTCTTTTTTCCGCACTGTGTTATTATTTTAATGTAAAATTACATGGTGGAATGATGCAAGTAATTCCAGTGTATTAACATTCCAGTTGGGAATGTAATACAAGGGTTGTATTAATATTCCAGTTATAATGGGTGCAGTGAGTGATTCTGTATTCATGTTTGGTGGCAGCCTGGCGATTGCTTGCAGCAAAGATTCTAGAGTGGACCGCAGTGAAGTTTTTGGTGTGTGGCTGCAGGTTTCATTTACAATTTAGAATTTGTTCATTTAGTTATTGAGTTATTATTTAGATAATGGTCCTAGTGGTCATTGTAATCCATTGCTGTATACTGTATATTTGGCAGTGTTTAGGGACCGGCTGGATGGTGCATGTGAAGTAGTGAACCGGAAGGCAAGAAGCTTATGAATTTGGTTAGAAGGCTGTTGCGTGTTCCTTTGCAGTAGAAAAAAAGGTCCTACTGGTTCAGCACTGAGGTATACCTGTTCTGATGATAAGTTGAAGGGCACAGCAAATTAGCAAATCTTTAGGAGGAGTTTAGTGTTACAACCTCAGCCTGGTGATTTATCATCTTCCTGGAAAAGACAATGTGATAGCAGACACCTTGTCTAGAGTGTGAGTTTCAGTTGTATAAAAGGGCACTCTGGAAAAGGGTGTATATTACTGATTGTGTCCGTAGTTGGAGAAGCTTATTTATGGATGCTGTTATAAATACTGCCAATGAATGATAATTGCTTTTTTAAAGGAAGTGAAAAACTGCTAGTTTTGAGTAATTATATTCAAAACTGTGTTTTGGGGTGTGTTTTTAAATCAATCAATCTTTAATTTTGGTAAGCACACATTAGATTAATTTACTGATGGGCAGATTAACTAATGGCCCATAGATAAAAATTAAATAAATGGCATAAAGGCTGCATTTGGAATGTGTGAATGGGAAGTGAAGGTGGAAAAAAAAATTTAAAATGCAGTAGAAGCTGGGGTAACAGGCTGCCATTGAACGGCACCATCACCATGTTAAAGGCTGGGGTCAGTCAAGAGAGCTGAGAGCATTGACTTCTGGAGTTTTTTTTTATTCCAGAAAGCCAAAAAAAGAAAAACTCTGATTGGCTACAGTGGCCAAGTGAAACAAACAAAAAACAGAGTGACAGCAAAGATATTATGAAACTTTATCAAAATGAGCAAAATTTAGTTCTTAAAAAAAAAAAAAAACATCCGTTTAAGATTTGTTTGTATATCAAGTACACAAAAGGCCTATACTAAAGATGAGCTTAAAGCCCAGATGTGTGGGCAATTGAGTACAGGATATTGTTGCCTGGAGCCATAGAGACAACAAAAAAGGCCTGCAGTCAGAAGACGAATCCTCACGCTCTTCCTGAGCTCCTGCCAAAACAAAGGCAGATGCCTCAGAGACAGACTGTCTGTTTCTGAGAAGCAATAATATACAAGCCCCCTCTCTGAGCTTACATAAGACACCAGGGCTCGGACTGGATTGGAAGGACGGGACAGCTGATTCCAGCATCTCGAGCTCACACACGGAGGAGCTCTCCTCTTGGATGGGAGCACCCAGGGGTGTAGTGGTCAAATAAGAGGGAGAGAGACTATGAATCCAGTAATCACAAACATGCAGTATTAGATGTTCCAAATAGACTTGCAGAAAATCTTCAATTATGGAGGGTTTTGTGTGGGATGTTGCATGTTAAAATGCCGGAGTAGGTCCATACATTCTACTAAGAGACAGAAAAACTCAATTTCAGACACTTGAGAGTGGAGTCTAGCCTCCACTAAAGCCTTGCATGGGAGAGATGAGGAATGTCATCTGAAACAACCTTCAAAGAACAGGCACATCCCTGTGTGTGGCTCTAATTTTCAAAACACTGCTGTGACTGACTCTGTGTTTTTCTTTCCTGACTAATAATAAGCACAAATATTTCCGGCTCCTGCCCCCGTCTTTCTCTTCCGTGCTGCATTCCCATAATAACATCTACAGTAAATGGGAAAATAGAGGAGGTTAAAAAAAAAAAAGTGACCAACCCAAAGGACCTTATCACTGTTGTGGAATGTCACAGTAGAACATCCCCTAGGATGTAATGTTCCTACAGTGTGTGTGTGTTTGTGTGTGCGTGTGTGCCGAAATGAGAATTTATGTTTGTTTCTGTATTTGTTTTTGTATGTGAGTGCATATGCATGCATGAGTGAAAGCTGTTTTTACACATTCTAACACATTTTTTGTATGTGTATTTGTGTGCACGCGTGTGTGTGTGTGTGTGTCTCCACAACTCACCATACATTTCTCTTCAACAATTATATTTAGAACTCAAGAGTCTCTGAGTGAATGTAGGCAGGATACTGTCATTGCCACCTGTCACGTGTGAGCACACACACACACACACACACACACACACAGCTGAAGGTCAATCAGGTAATATTGATGCCCGTCTGACAACAGAGGCCTGACGTCACCTCTACGCAATGGGAAAAAGGGCGATGCAATCCGAGCTGATTAAATGTCCACTAGGAATGATTGGAGTGATGAGGTCATTGTGTCAGTCATTGTGCAGTGAAGGTTGAGGACATGAGGACATCTGACACCTGGTCTGGCAGTTCAGCCTCTGATTGGGGTGTGTGTGTGTGAGAGAGAGAGAAAGAGCTTGTGTGTGTGTGTGTGTGTATGTGGGGTGTTGCAGAAGAGATGACATATTGTCACCGCAATCAATCAAGCTTCATTCTAGTGTACACTCAGTGTCATAAGATTTTGTGATGAACGCTTTGTTTGGATCGAGGGTTAACAAACTGTATGTGTACACATGTTTGTGTGTGTGTGTGTGTGTGTGTGTGTGTGTGTGTGCCATTTTAATGTCCTTTAATGTCCTCCTTAATAAAAGCTAACTGTAGTGCATTAATTATTTCCTATTATATATATGTATAATTATTAAGTATATGTATAATTATTTCCTATTTAGTTAATTTTTATGTACTTGATCCGATAATTATACATTTAGTGGCAACTACATTTCAGTAATAGTCCATGTAAACATGAGTAAGTAGACACAGAAAGAATGAGACAACCAACAGCACTCAGCAGGGAGAGAGAGAGACAGAGAGAGAGAGAGAGAGAGAGAGAGAGAGAGAGGGGGAGGGTGTTCAAACACCTGAATATAGCCATGACACTCCTTCAGTAGGCAAATGTTACAGCCTTATTTAGTGGAAGGACAGATAAAAGGCTGCCATATAACCATATAACCATTTGTAATGCATAAGAGGGCCCACTGTCTTCAAGAATGGTGGCGCCTTCTTTTTCAACACAATGTATTTTGTCAAAAAAATAGCCATGATTAATTCATTATTTTTGACATAACTGATATGTATATGGTGAATGAGGGTAAAGTGTGTGCGAATGAGACAGTGTCAGTAGAGGGGATTTGTAAGGCCGTGCTTATGTGTGTGTACAGGTATGTCTTGTCCAGAGCGAGGCTCGTACCTGGGCCCAGTTTGGCGACGGCGTACAAGAGGTCGTAGTTGATGACGGGCGTGGCTTCATCAATCTGTTGCCAACCAATGGGAGGCGAGCCGGGTGGAGAGATGAGGAACTGTTTGGAGGGCTGGGGCGGAGCCAAGTGCAGGTTGTCGCCATCAGAGGAGGAGGGGTTCTGGACCTGACAGAATAGACACTGTTAGAATTTGGATGAATTCATAGTATAAATTTGTATTTTTGCAGCAGCTTTAATCATGCAGCTTTGCAGTTTGCAGCAGCAGCTTGAGCAGATCTAGAGCACCATGACCAAGCATGTATCTACACCAACAAAACCTTGAATATTAATTCTGAGAGTTTCCTGTCTGAGCTGTTGCATAACTGTTGCAACACATGCTCTCCACTCCCCATTGCTGCTCTCTCATAACACTAGTTGGTAGACTGCTGTATACGGCTCATGGATAGATGTCCCTTTCATCAGATCAGTGGCTGATGTCTGCCAGAGCTGCCTGCTCTCCTCTGTGCTGATGCTCGACTAGTCCAGATACTGGAGCTGCAAGCTCCAAGCTCCTCTGGACTCCCTGCTGGGCTCCACTGGAGTTATGTGAGGTGAGGAGGCGGCCTGTCACTTTGATGAGCCTCTGGCTGCAGGACTAGACTAGATTAGACCAGAGCAGAGCGGACAAGAGCTGTCCTCAGCCATCCAGCCCCACACCACATCCTCCATCTCTCAGAGTCATGAAGACCCCCAGCCTGCAGCCTTTGCTGCTTTTCCTCACTTGTGGAATCCCAATGCCCCCCCTAAACCCTAAGCCCTAAACCATAAACCCTGAACTATCTGAGGCTTAACTGCTTTGAATCGTCTCCATGATCGATGAGTTCCATGGCTCTGTCGGCTGCATGATTGATGAGTTACGTCAAGTAACTCATCAAGTGAGTACGTTAAGCGATCATGCGTCATGTTCTCATTTATTGACTGTGATCCATGTCTCTTTTCTTCTCTTTTCCCCATCCCCTTCCCTCTGTCTGCCTCCCTCTTTTCGTCCTCTTATTCAGTCTGTTGCTGTGGCTCATCTGTTATCCAGGGCTGGGAGTAGGGGGGCTATTGACCCCCACACTCCTCCTTTTTTTCTCTCTTCTCCATTCTCAGTTGAGTGGGGTGGGGTGGAGGGCACATTTAAACAAGAGGCTGCTGTGGCTGCACAACAAATCTACTTCTCTCTCGCTCTGTTTATCTCATTCGTCTTTTTGCCTTCTTTCCTTTCCTCTACTCCATCAGCTCTGTCAACAACTCATCCCCCCCCCCCCCCACCCACACACACACACACACACACACATCTCACTTGTTATGGTAGAGAGGCTGGCACTTGTCCAGTGTTCTTCTCCGAATTTGCTTCCATATGACATTGTTGTGAGACACAGAGTGAATTGATGATGGGCCCCATTCAGAGTGTTTTTCTTTTGTTTTGGCTCTCTCTGTAGACTCTTTGTGTGTCTATGCACTCTAACCATCAAAAGACAGGGTGAGGAGGGTTGTTTGTGTTGCGAGGTGTTATTTTTCTTTTTTTTCGTTTACTTTTTCACCTGCCACCTCTATTCTATATCCCGCCCATGTTCTGCTGCATTACACTGATACATCACTATATGTTCCCTTAGGTCTCCACTCAGTTACAGTTTGATGGTCGGTTCTAGTTCTTCAGGACCGGGTGTGACTCACCTGGGCAAAGTAGAGTTTGAGCTTCTTCCCCCTGAAGGGCGTTTCATGCAGCTCTATCCTGGCGCTGGCTGCTGCTTTCGGGCTGCTGAAGTTAATGCGCACGCGCCGGAAACTCTTGAAGAGCTGGAAGGTGGCGTGTTCATCATACGCCAGGAACAGGGCTTCGAACATCTCCTGTGAGGACACGGAAAGTACAAGAGAAAGGTGGAGGTTGTAGTATGTGACCCAAGATGTTCAAGCATACATCATCATTATTCTCTATGAACATTCACAGGGTAAATATAGACTCATAGACTATATAGACAATAAAAGTCGAGCCTAAAAGCATGCCTGTTACATTCTGCTGTAACCTTGGAGGTAACAGATGGCAAGACCACTTGAAGTGACCGTGCACATCACTGTGGGATAGCTAGAAAGGTAATTTCAATTCCTCTGTATGTCCAGTATATGTAGAGAAATTGACAATAAAGAGACTTAACTTCAGTGGTATACCAAAAATAGCTTGAACTAAACTTCAAACATGTTAGATTAACAAAAGCAAAACACTGCATCTATAAAGAACAGCTTCATTGCTCTATAAGAAACAGCTCCTGGGAACTATAAAGATAATAGCAGTAAGCATTGCCCATCATTTTATACACAATTTTATAATTACAGTGATATATTGCCGACTTATTACAGTGGTACTGTAGAGCCATTTCCTCCAATAAACATGCAAGATACCATCCCCCTAGTGAGATACTATCTGCAAGAAGAGGGCCGTATTATTGCACTCTTGTGGGACACTGTGGTCAGGCTTTGCAGATAGAGACAATGGCTCATGGAGGGGAGTCAGGACTCAGAAGTGCATATCAGGCCTGATGGCCATCGTTCATTTCCGGCACGACTGGGGAGCCAGTGAAATTCAAGGTGCTTTTCTTCAACCCACACAAACCAACCCACAAACACTTGCGCCCAACACAGCCCTTGAAAACACACAGGGATAAAAATGTGTGTGTGTGTGTGTCTGTGTGTGTTATTTGTACTGCACATAAAACATACACAGGCTAGTACAGATGCATACATGTCTCAAATGTTCAGTTTTGTTCAGTTTATTGTTGACCTCATATGCTGAGTATTTCCTTGAATAAGTTAGCTGTTCAAACAGACGGTAATTTCACCAGAGAATAACACATTTATTGAGTGTAGGCGTACATTCACAGAGGTCCATCTTACTGATGAGGCGATAATTTGATAATGAGATTTTCAATTCTGTGGCCTGGCGACACCCGCGCACCTCCACTGTGGAGGCATAATCCGCTCCACAATTACTCGTATCTGCGCCGATCTCCTGCCTATCAATGCATCTCTACACTTGCATTATTCCATGGCTGCTGTGATTTGCAAATTCAATTTCTGCCGTTCACTCCAAGCCCTGAGTGCCCGCACACAGCTGTGTTTCACAAATCACTTGTCATTACCAAATGAATGGGACCATCTGGAGGAACGATGAAGAAATCCGATACACTTTAAGCACTGATTAAATTCTCTTTTGTAAACAGCAGAGCGTGGGATTTCATATCAACTCTCAAATTTGTGAGTATTGCATTCATTAGCCAAAGGAACAGCTTCACAAGTTCTCAAGTAAGTTAATGTTAATTAAATTGTGCTCTTTCCTGTAATCTCGTTTAAAAGGGCAGTAATGATCAATTTCAAAATCCTTGGGACGTAAATATATTAGATACAATAGCCATTTAAAAGACTGAATTGTCAGGATCCTAAAATAAGAACCCCTCTCCTGACACAAGAAAATTTTGGAATGAGTATTGGATTATGGAGGAGAAGTTCAAACTAAATCAGGAACGCCAAAAAAAAAAAAAAAGATAAGATCATGTCATAACCAGACAACTTGTGATCGACAAATCCATCTGTTGTGCATCAGCATTTTTTACCTTAATAGTTCACTGGCCCATTTATGGACAGAAAAACACTTTGGCACAAGGAGTCTTTTTTTTTCACCATCTGCAGGTTTAAAGCACATAGTCGACAGATGAGCAAAAGCAGAAGAGCAACAGTTTTTATTGTCCAGAGAGAAAGTTGCCTTCTGTTGTCTTACACAAATAATAAAATGCAAAAACCAAACGCATCCTGTTGCACAGTGAGCGTGGCTTCACCTGAACCTCCCGCACTATTTCCACACTCCACACACTCTGTGACCTCAGGCCTGGGCCACACGTCTCCAGGGTTTAAAAAAGCACTGGAACAAAAGGTTCCTGTCAGCACAGTTCTCTTTTAGGTGAATCCGATCTGTTCCCTGGTGAGCTGGGGTTTGACACCTTTGCACTGAGCACGTTCGCACTGGCTTCCAAACACACACACACACACACACATCTGAGCTGTGCCAGCATGACAGGTGAGTTACTTCATCTGCTGCCACTCAGCTTCCTGTTGCTGACTCTCACGGGCACACACTGGTTGCACTTGGGTGCACACACACACACACACACACCCATCCACACACACTTCTGTGATGTCTTCTGTCTCTCTCTCTCTCCATTAGGACAGATCTGTAAATGTGTCTTCAGATAAAAACCTTTTAATAGCACACGCACACACACACACACACCACAGACGCAGACAGGCACACATATATACCAGACAAAACCCTGTTGTACTTGCGTATGAGAGCTGTGTGTTCATGTAACAGCCCTGGCTCTGGGGCATGACTCAGCAGTTTTTGACTGTGGTGAAATGACTTTGATGGGCCCTGAGTTTTACTTCAACACACACACACACACACACAGAACATCTCTTTCTATCCGTCATGTACACACACACAAACACAAAATGTCTCCATGTCCCTCTCTCTCACACATGCATACAGACACAGAGACACGTTTCTCTTTGACTCAAGAAGCCTCAAGTCAGCACTCTCCTCAGTAGTTGGGTGTACTCTAAAAGTCAGTGCCAGAAGAGGAAAAATGCCCAAGTGACTTCTGGAGAATCCCTTTACCACACACACACACACACACACACACACCCATCTGTTTGTCAATCCTCGACGCTGACCCCAGATAAAAGTATTGATCACTTGTCCACCAGGTGAGTGCATGATAACTAATCATCCCATTTCTTAGTCTAAAGTGCAAATGGTGAATTTGATGCGACCAACCAGTAGGTAGGGAATGGGAAGATATTCTGCATTCATCCTGGATGGAAACCATGGAAGACGGCAGAACAAGGTGCTTATTGGCCCTGGAACACAATGGCCATTAACCCTGATGAAGAAATCCATAACAGCGGTCAGATAACAGACTGACTGGACTCACACAATCTGTGTGATCTCATGTTGACTCCATCGCTATGGGTTACAAGCTATCAGAAATATTTTTGTGTGTTTCAATCTATCATTCCATCTCTCTCGCTGTGTCTTTTTAGGGTTTGTCTTTCCCAGTTATTTGATAATGGTGTGTCTATTTGTGGAGAAAATGGATTGCATTCCTCTACAAATATGGACAGTTTGATCCACGCTAGAATAAAGTAATGTTGGATGGAAGGAGGATACGTTTCTAAAAATATCAATTTCAGTCTCTCTCTCTCTCACTCACTTTCTGAAGACCCAGTGCAAGCATTCCACTGTGTTAGCTAAATAGCTGCATTCATTAGGACTCCAATCATTCCTAGTGTGTATGCAGGAGTAAACAGCTTAAAAAGCTTACACACACACACACACACACACACCTGCACAGATCAGACGTGAACATTACACATATTACACACTGTCACTCCCACATACAACACAAGTCACAATCTTAAAAACCACTGCACTGCAAAACCAGTACACCACCACTCACACACACAATTACCATCGACGCACAACATGGCTTCCACCCCATGCCTCCTCTCCATTGTTAGACTCTGAGATCATAGTTATCTATGACGCTGTACGTAATCAGTTATAGCAGACCTAAATATATATATTCAGCACAACAAACTTGCACCTCAAACGTACACTGAAAGTCAATCCTGTTAGTTAAACACACAAACACCCACCCACCTCACACACACACACACACACACACACTTTTCAAGGGTATACCTATTAGACGCAAAGCCGGGATATTTCTGAGGTATACTGTTATTTATTCACACCTTTCAAGGTTACACTTATTAGACCCAGAGCCTGTGTATATCTGAGTCACTTCACCTTTTTTTGTGTGTACTGCCTGCAGCGCACCTTCATTTCCTGCTGCTGTAATTGTGCGTTGGCACCACAAAAACAGCGAGTAGACACTCCAACTTCAGACATCGATTGCCTGAGTCACCTCCATATTTTTTCCCCCGCTGTAAAATCTGTCAGGGGGGATGAGCGCAGGGGGTACTGTGTGACTCACGTCCAGCCGGCTCAAGCCGCATCAGCCTGCACTGCTAGGGTCTGAAACTAATTCAACTGCTCCCAGTTCAAGTCATGTTATTTCAATTCGGTTAAATTAAACACAATGTACAGGCTGATTGACTGGACAGAAATGAATGGACGGGATTTGCAATTTTAGACAAAACAGACAATACCAACTAAATCTAGAAGTGAACTGAAATTCTTTTAATCTATATATATTTTTAATTTGCAATATGGATATGCATCTGTGTTGGTCTGAGATGCATTTCCCAAAACCATGGTTGCTAATTAAGGTACTGCTAACTGAGTTAGCCACTTTGTTGGTTGCAACTTTGTTGGTTACTAATTAGTTAGCAACCCCTGGACTGTTCATCCACATAATTTCAATCAGACATGTTTAAAAGAGAGTGCAGCGAGTGAAGGGGGAGTGGAGTTATTGGACGTTCAGGAGGGTGGCGTGGTATGCATATATTGAAGAGTCTTTCTCCAGGCTTGTTTTGTATGCTGCTGGAAGCAGTAGACATGAAGTAAGATGGAGAATAAAGACAGAGATAGGATGAGAGTGTCTTGAGTGTGTGTATGTCTATGTTTGTCTGTCTGTCTGTCTGTGTGTCTGTCTGTGTGAGTGTGTGTGTGTGTGTATATGTGTATTTGTCCAAATGTCCAAATATTTCTGAGGGTGGGTCTAGGGTCTGAGGACCTTAAAGGATGCATCTGCAAACAAACCGAAAAAACACACATGGAAAGTGTGGCTGACACACAGCACAGTGGAGATTATTTTTGCTAGAACATTCCTCTAGGGCCAGACATGCCTGCTGATTGTCGAGAATGTCTTCCTACTACTCCTCCGTCTTCTCTGTGATGGTAGAAATGTGTTAATGAAAAACAGTTGCCCCCTTTGCCCTTTCTTATTTTTTTGTTTGTTTTCTTTTTTTTAGTAAACATTCCTGTCACAACACATGGCTGCCTTTCTTGTTCTGTAGGTTTCATGTTGGACCTGAATATGCTTAGAGAGATGGCAGACAATGAATAATCTTAATATTTCAAGTTCCCAGACACACAAAAGAGAACACACAGACAGACAGACAGACAGACACACACTCACCACACACTCTGATGAGAAAGAAAAACATCCCTAAATTATTTGGTGGTGACCTTTAGTGGTGAGCTTTTGAAGCGTGTTATCAGTGTTCTGCAGGGAGGACTGAACGAGAAACAGTGGGTTCTCTAATGGAACCTTTCATTTAGCACCGGGGCTTTAAGGCCACAAATCACAGAATTACAACTGACAGGCTCAGATAGAGGCCGAGTTCCTGAGACATATATGAGGAATGGTACATTCCTCTTGCTCTCTCTCTCTTCTTTGCCCTTTTTGTTTTCTCCCTCTTTCTCACTCTCTCTCTCTCCCTCTATTTTTCTTACTTGTTCAGTTCTCCTGGTATGTTGATTTGGAGCAAAAAGCATATTTTTGTGGGAGAAGGAGACAAAAAACGGAGGAAAATCACAGGTAGCGGAGCTGAGATGAGCACAGAGGCTGACAGTGGCTCCCAGCGAGCGGCACCAACAGCGAGAGGGAATATAAAAGGAGAGAGGCGTCATGCCCCATGGGGCTCTTCATCCTTCTCTGCCTCACTGGCATGCTCACCTCTCAGGAACAAAGAGGTGGTATGTTGCTACAAAAAAATTCCAGGTATTTTATTTTCCTGTGCACATCAAGGGGGGTGGGGGAGATGGCCCAGAGGGATGGTGGAAAAAGTGTAGTGGCATGGCAGAGAGAGGGGGGGGGCTAGAAATAATGAAAGAAAGTGTTGAGAGAGAGAGAGAGAGAGAGAGAGAGAGAAAGAGAGAGAAAAGCAAGACAGACAAAATGGCCACTCTCCCCTGAGGAGGAGGAGGTCATGACTGGCAGTGGGCCTCCATTGTGCTGTGTTTAAGCTGCCCCTTTGGTAACCCCACAAGAATCTTGGTGCTGTGCGGCATGACGTTACACAAGAGCCCCTCTCTCACCCAGGCTATCCCTCACTAGCTGTGGAATGTGCCAGGGCGCTCTTATTGCCCCCCCCCCCTTCTGAGATGTCCAAACAACGTCTGTTTTCCCCACTGGCACGTTCAGGTGAGCAGACAGGTCACGCTGAAGTGGACGAGGTCACAGTCTCACCTGGCGTGTGACAGGTGCTTCCCTGCATGCGTCACATAATAATACAGCCTTCAAGAAATGCTGATCCTCTGCTAGGCTGTTGTAGAGGGAGAAGCCCAATCTTCAAAATGTTTTTTTTTTCTTTTGCAAACATATAACTAGAACCATTTGGTCTGTCGTGCCACTTTGTTTTAAATTAAATAAAATTTTATTTCTACAGCACATTATACAAGAGTCATGTCTCGTAGTGCTTCACAGCAGAGAGCATCCAGGAGCAACCATGGGCAAGGAAAAACTCCCTATTTTACATATTGTGGTTTTGAAAGCATCACTACGGGACACAAACTGTTTCCAACCGTGCTTCCATGGCATTGATTTAATGGCCCGAAGTTTGGCAGGGGGAGGCAGGAGACACCTGGTCACCTGGTGTTTGTGCTTGATTCTTCAGGGCCATTAGAGACGAGGCCACGGCTTGTTCGCACCCTCGCTGTTAAACCATGTTCCTGGCTTTATGTGCGCTCATTACAGGAATAAATATCTTAATGAAGCGCAGTACTCCAAACAGTGGAGTGAAAAGATCATGCATGCAGGAGTGGGGTGATGGGTTAGTACACGTGACTGGACTGGGGCTTTTAAAAAACACGCAGAGAAGAGTGGGGTGAATGCAAAGGGCCCCCTAAATGAAAAAACAACACAAACCTCCTAAAAAAGGCTCGCTAATCAGGAAATGCGGCTCCTGAGACACAACATAAGCAGGGTTCAACACCGATGGAAGTTACTTAACTCTCATAAGGGGATGGATCTGGAGTGCCTCAAAACATCGCCATTTTAGGACTGCCTTGCAACGGGACACATTGGGTCAAATAAAACAACAAGAACAACAAAACAACAACAAAAGATGGTGTGCATGGGGGAGTGCTAGAAAAAAGGCAGAGGGAATGGTCTTGTGTTTGTAGTGTGAGTTGCAGTGTATCTGTGTTGATGTGGAAATCATTAATGCATAAAAGTGCCCCAACAGGCAGAGCTGAGGCTAAAAATAGCCCCTTGACTTCAGGAAGTGCTCCTAATGCTGACCTTTGTGGTCTTTTACTGTGTTCTCGGGTAATGCTTCTTTGGATTATTTTACAACATGGGACAGATTAATAGCATGTCATTGTGAAAGGAATTTCTTAAAGCTTTTATGTTTTTTATATATTCCACTTTTCCTTTCATTGCTCATTCTGCTTTTTTCACTGAAGTCAATACAAAAGGGGTAACAAGAAGAGTGGTGGCTTTTACAAACCGAAAAAAAAAACAGGAAAATAAGTGTGTGTGTGTGTGTGTGTGTGTGTTTGTGTTCTGTTTGTGTAGTGAGGGCATTTAGTATGAGCATAGTGGGGAAAAGTGGTCCAAGGTGTTTTGTTTTTCCAGTGCCTTCCTTTGAGTGTGCAGAAGTATTCATATGGGCATTTAAGTAATTACACGAGCCTACAAGCCAAACCTGTGTGTGTGTGAGCCTTTGTGTGTGTGTGTGAGAGAGAGTCTTTGTGTCGGTGTGTATGTACTGCTTTATATTTTTTAGTGGGTCCTTTTATGTGAGTGTGCTTGGGCAAGCTGTGCTTGCTTTTGATTATGTGTGTGTATGTGTGTTTATGTGTGTGTGTGTGAGTGCATGTGTGTCTAACTTCATTCATGTGCATGTACTGTATGTGTGTGTGTGTGTAGCAGGAGATGGAGAATAACAGGGGTGATTGGGGTGCAGCAACCCAAGGCGATGCTAACCTTAGCAGCAATCTGGCAGTGAATGTCAAATTTAAGTGCAGCTTCACCCACTTGGGCTTCTTTAATGCAACACAGACCGCCATCCACAATCACCAGAGAGATTAACTCAAGAGCTTGGAAAACAACAGGACAACCTTGTCCAGGACAAGAGGTATATATGTAGTGGTGAATATAAACAAACATACTGCACACACACACACACACACACACACACACACACACACACTGCATATTATTTTTTCCACGGTAAAAATTATTGTTAACTGATTTCTGTAAAGTCTTTGGTTGGAAATCATGGCTGCGAGTTATGCAGAGATTACGATTTGGAAGTATTAAGTGAAATTACAGTAGAGCTCACTTGAATGAATCTGCATTGAATCAGACAGGAAGATATAGTCAAATAGACAGAGGGAAAAAGTGAGAGAAAGAGAGAGAGATAGGGAGAAAGACAGATCAGACAGAAAAAAAGTAAAAAGAGCAGAAGTGGATGAAGAGAAAAACAGTGAAGAAAGACTAAGATGCCTCTAATTCATCTTTAAAGCAGACTTAAGCCCAGGGTCTGTTGGCGAGGCCAGTGGAACCCCAGGCTGAAAGCAACCTTTGACCTGTCTCCCTGCGGAACCTCTCTCAGAGTTCAGAGCTCATGTAAGAAACCCACATGTTCTTCCCCCCATGTACAGGAAGTCTGTAAGCAGCTGGAAGCCAAGGGTTGGTGATCCTATATCCACTCATCCTCTCCTAGGGCAAATTTTCCACCCCATCACCAGATGAGGGGGTGGGGGGTAGAAGAGAGAGAGAGAGAGAGAGAGGGAAGAGAAGACAGACAGGAGGGGGGAGAGAGAGAGCAAGAGAGAGAAACACTAAAGCTGCTATTTTTATTGAAGTAATTTCTACACTACACATTTGAATGACAGTAACATAGAACAAACCGATAAACCTTCAAACCCTAATAAAGGTTAGCTCAGAGTAAACAACAGCAAAAATGTCAACGACAACAACAACAACAACAACAACAACAACATGAAAAGTATCAAAAATGGCCACCTGTGAATCCTTTTGGCATTGCATTTGAATGGGATGTGGGTATTACTGTCAGTGGCTATAATCCTCCCTGCATCAGAGCTGTGTCCTACAGCTTCCATCTCTACATCTGCCTGTCCTGTCTCTTCCTACCCCTCTAACTGGGCACTTTGAATTATGTAATGCCATTCCGTAGTAATTATACAGCAATTACCCCTGTAATGATGGTGTGCTTGCAGGGCTCGTTAAGAGGTGCTCAAAATACTGTCCCCCCACTGTCTCCCTTCCCCAAGTCCAGATATCAGGATAAGGGAGCGTTGGCTTGCAAACACCAGCACGGTGGTGGCTAGCATACCATAGAGTTTGCCGGTGAGGTTCCGGAAGTGATTTTCCCATTAATTTTTCCCATTGACATTTAGATTACAACCCACGATATCCGAATTACGGAAGGAAGACGTCTAACTAGCTACGGCGTAACAAAACGATTGGTTGTGCTCACCTAGACGCCAAAATGTAATGTGATCTCCATTTTGTTTCAGTAAAAACGTCTTTTTTCTGCGATTTCCCTTAGAAGTACTTCAGTACCCATAATTCTGTGCAATCCCTCAATCCCAGCAACGCATCTGATTCGTGGACAAGTACGTTACCATGGATGTGTTTGTTGAAGCCCGGGAAAGCGAACAAGTTCACGAATGTCACCGTAGCCTACCTCACATCACGGTTTTGCTCGTTTGACACGACGCTTAAGCTTAACCTAATTTTAACTAGACATCCTTACCATGTCATTTCCATTTCCCTAAGATTTATAAATTTAATATGCTCATTTTCTTACCTTGCGGGATTACATTAGTTTTTCTCTGTATCTGGTGATATGAAGGGTATGTAACATGGTAACTGGCAGTTGGGCTAATTAAAAACAGTAAATTCAGTTGTTGTGGTGCAATCTATAACAAATGGAAATTACCACAAATCTTGATAAATGCTTTATTGTACCCGTCATTATCAATTCTTTATTCAGGGGAACTTGACAGGCATTTGTAGGGAACCGGTGGAAACTGCAATGGTGGACACCAAAGCGGTGGTTGCAGTCAGGTACAAAATACTGTACCATGCTTTCGGTTAAAAAAAACGGATCTAAAACTTGATTGATGCAAATCTGAAGATATATACAATATTCGTACAATATTACAACACTATTTACACAAACTACTGAGGAAATACACCAAAATTTAGCTATCCGATTGCAAGGGCAAGATCGCGTGGCTGTCGTCTACTCGAGGAGATTCTAAAGGACGTTGACGCAATCGTGTTTGGGATAGGATTGGACATGGTAAGTACTGGCTTCTGGGATATGTAGTTTCTGAACTCGGGGGTAAAAAATATGTACACAGTTTTGTACCTTTGCCTTTTTTTTGCCTTTTCTTTAGTTTTTTCACTCTGAACGGAAGGTTACACGGTCATCACCTACCCCGTAGCTGGATAGAATGAGCCAGGACTTTAAACGCTTTTAAAACGCGATTTTATGGAAAAGTCAATGGCAAAGAGCCTTGGAACCACTTCCTGGTTGGAAGTTCTGGGTTCACTGGCCAACTCTATAACACCCCCCAGCGCAGTGCTAGCTAGCATTTCACAACATCTCCCAGCAAAAGGTTAGCTGGCATACCACAACACAACCTAGTATGCCAGCTAACCTTTATAGTGCACCACAAGCTAGAAACCATACCTCAAAACACAATGCTAGCTAGCATACCATGAGTGGGAAGAGGAGTATACACATAAAAAGAACTTCTGTTAAGTGTCATCTCATTTCAGACAGAAGGTGACCAGGATAAAACTGCTGTTACACATACTTGTGTACAACCACCAGGGTGCAGATTTTCACTTGATTCAGGTGTGCGGGGGGGGGGGGGGGGGCGCTAATAACTGCTGAGATGCTAGTAAATACTGATTCTGCTTGTACTGCATCTTCTTTAATTGCACAAAGGGTTTTGTCAGGTTTCATCTTAAATTTAAGACTTTTTTCTGACCATTATGACTGAAATTCACCACAACACTTTTTAAGGCTAAAACTTTGCAAGCGTTTAATTTCACATTGCAGAGAGAAGTACACTGTCAGTCTCCATGTCCACTTTAGGGCTTACAGCGGAGGTACTTTTTCCTGAGTCACTGAAGCAGGTAATGCGGCGAAGCCAATGCCAGCCAGATTATGATGTCCGGCCAACTTCCGCCCTGATTCACCTGAACCTCCTCCCTCCCCCCATTCCTTCCTGGGAGGCAGTGAACAGTAACCATCCAGGAAATTTCCCAGCTTTCCAACAGCAAATAAGCAGAAGTAGAGATTAAAGATTTCTGCAGAGAATGAGTAACTACTGGGAAACAAAGACATTTTTAACTTCAGTGTCCACATGCTCGAGGCGACATACATTGTTGTTTGTTATTTGAGTGGTGTGTGTGTGTTTGTGGTTTCCGTTGAGGCAGAGAGATGAGAATGATGCAGAGGGGAGTTTTTATGAATGGAAAAGAGCTGGGATGGGCCGATGGATGCTGGTTGCTGGAGGATGGGCAGTGTGATGCTCAGTCATTCACAGAAATGGGGACGGCTGCTTGATACTCGGGCACAGAGGCTGACACGGCCAATGTTTGCTTCCACTGCAGTAATGCAGAGCTAGCTCACGTTGATCACCAACACACACACACACACACACACAGCTCTACCTACAATAATGGGTCACATGCAGCAGAGCACTGTGTACACTAGCTACTACGGGAGAGCAGCATGCTCTCTGTGTGTACATAACTTATGATGATTGTGCATTCCACATGAGCACACACATGGACACACACACACACACACACACACACACACACACACACATAAATAAAATGCATACCTTTCCCATGTCTGCAAATATACCAGTGGCTTCACATAGAAGCATTTGAAGCTCGACAAAGACATTTTCCAAAACAATGACAGACTGACAGACACACACACACACACACACACACACACACACACACATGCATCCATGATGCTTCTCATGCCTTAGAGGTTAAGTGAGATATAAATACGCTTCTGAACATCATTAGTCATGACTGTGCTGACGTAGTGGATATGACTGGATGAATCAAGATCTTCACAGACATATGAGGTAGCTGTTGTTAGTAGTTGTTAGAAGCTCACAGTCCTGCCTACTTATGTCTCGAACATTTAAAGCAGCATTGGTAACTCACACCTACCACATCTACTCCTACCTCCAGCAAACATTTCACAAAAAAGAAAAAAATCAACTTGAAAACTTTGCCTCTATGCTCAGTCAGCATCCAGTTAACGGAGTGGATGTGAACAAACGTAAAAATGTACTGTTTGCCTGCTCATAATGCTTTACCTAAACTGTGCAAATAAAAAGACCTGACATAAGATATAACCTATCAAAGCCTAAGTTAAGCATGGTACATACAGTTCTGTAACATACATTACTGTAACACAATCACACCTGGTGAAGAAGGCTTGATACACTGTCACCATCAACAAAAACACTACACACACACACACATACACACACTACCTTGCCTGCATTCTTTTTGCCTACCTTGACCTCCAGGTTGGTGAAGACCTCCACGTCTACCATGCAGGCAATGAGCGTGGACGCATCACAGTCCATGCTGCGGGATGGCATCTTTCCCCAGTACTGATGTGAGCCAAGTCACAACCCTAACGACTACTGAGTGTGCTATTGTATTTGTGTGTGGCTGTGTTTATGTGCCTGTTAGCTTTGAGTTTTAAATGTGTGATCAGGTAGCTATAGTATGGCAGTGCCTGTGTGTGTGTGTGCGCCTGTATGTTTGTTTAGTCAAGCCTGAGGAGAACAGCACACACTCTCCTCTTCTCTCCCGATCGTTCTCTCTCTCTCTCTCCTGTGTGCTGGCTGGCTGAAACTCTGATCCACTACTGGAAGGAGGCAGAGAGAATGAAAGAGCGAGAGAGAGCGAGAGGGAGAGAGTGCAAACGGATGAACGAGAGAGTAAATGAGGGAGGGAGGGAGGGAAAGAGAGTCTTGGCGGCTCCCCTCCCTCTCACACTCTCTTACGCGCACACATGAATTCATACACACACACACACACATGGACACACACACACACTTTCAATTACGTCACAGTCTCATTCAAACAACTAAAGCTTGTTCTGACTTCAGCCCCTTCTGACTTTCTTTTTCATAACTGGTTTGATGTGTAAACAAATGCATGTCTTTGCAAGCACGCGCGCGTGTGTGTATGTGTGAGTGGATTTTGGGGCTGGTTGCAATGCAGCAATGCAAATAGTAAATGATGTGCTGAAGCTAGTCGTAGTCTGTGCAGAGCAGGCAGGCTTTTGTGAGATGCATGACTCATTCTTGCAGATCCTTAGACACACACACACACTTACACACACACACACACACACACACACACACGTGAGTATGCAATCTACATTCTTCCATCTTAACAAGAAGAGACAGACACTGCCATCTCTGTCTCTTGTTTCAGCCACGTCATCAGGAGAATGTTCTAGAACTTTTGAAAGACTTTGCGAGATGAGGAAATGCAGGAGCACGTGTAGTTCTCTGTGGACTCTAGAAGAGTCTGACCTTGCACCAACAACTGTTCCCTGTGGAGTAGGCGGGACTGCTGTGGTTGAAACCGGCACAGCATCCTACCTTTCGATGTCTTATCGAAAGACCTCTCATTGGCAGCCAAAGTGGCCAGTTAATTAAAAAACAGAAAGAAATGACTAAATTAGTTGAGGAGCTTTAGTCTTTACAGTTTTCTCAGAATTGTTTTTTAGCCGATGGCTTGTCTTACTTCTGTTACAGGGTGTCCAATTCAGGAAGTCTGACTTCTTTGTCCCATCAGCAGGTCTGTGTATTCCTGATTACCTGATTGAGATGCCATTACAGGGTTGTTTGTGGGGAGAACAGGCTCTTTGTTGGCTTCAATAAAGTGATGAAGAGGATCTCCTGTTGGAGTTTAAGCAGAAGCAGATCCCAGTGACGTCACTGCAGCCTCCACCACTACAGCAGCTAAGCGAGCACAAGATAAATAATTCATCTGTTTGAAGAGAGTCTGTGTTGTAAGTATAGCTTTTTTTGTGGTGTGGTGTGTATGTGTTTGTGTGAGAAAGACACACAAACCATGATTATAGGCAGCAAGACTGTTGTAGGAACAATACGGGAATACAATGTGAATTTTGAAAACAAAAATGTTGTTTTCTCAAAACAATGTGTAAGTGATTTATGGTCTAACATGTGCTCAATGTTCTGCTCTTAACCTGACATGGTGTATGTTGTGTCCACTGCTGTCTGGCCTGCTTTGGACTCTACTACAATCTAACAGTAAATGATAATGAAACTGTCTGTCAAACTAAACATGGTGCAAAGAGATAAGAATAATGGATAAAAACAGCTGTTCCTTTTCATTCAGACCTCAACCCCCGGTGGCATGTGAGAAAAACCGTTCTGTGGTTTATGAGCTTAGTCGAGCATGTTTCACATTCATTCACAGCTCTCTGAGGAGCGGAGAGGGTGACAGGGTCACTGGGCCGTATATTAACTAACCTGACTTAGAGCATTGGGAGAGACAAAGGGGGGAAACAATGAGGGCCAATTGGAGCTGAGAATGCAAAAGGATGATGTCGCTGACCTGTCAGCCCGGAAAAGGCAGCTAGCTGTTGAGACCATAAACCAACGGCTGACCACTGGAAAGACTGCCTCGCTTCATCCAACAACCATATTCTGTGTTTGCTTTTCCACCAGCTGACATGACAATTCTCCCCCACCCACCGCTGCCCTCTTCCAAAATGGAAAATCACTTCTCTTGTCAATAAATGACCTCCTCCTCGATGTGATTCGGTGGGCCTGGGTGACCTTTGAGAGAGGGGCAGAGTGCTTACATAACCTCCCATCACCCCCCGCCCATCTGAAGCACAAGTGGCTGTGCTCTGCCTCTGCTTTAGTGGAGACAACAGAGACAACTGAGGCACTGATACAGGGGGCCAGGCAGTCGAGCTAATTGCGCTAGCGTCGCGGTGATTGCGCTACCCAGGAGAGGGTGTTTGGAGTGGGCCAAGAACAGCAAAGGGAGGATGGGGTGCTTTGGATGGATGGAGGGGATGAGGAGGTGAAGGGATGCCTCTTAAACACCCATGGAGTTGAAAGTGCAGAGAAAGAGAGAGAGAGAGAAAGAGAGAGAGAGAGAGAGAGAGAGAGAGAGAGAGAGAGAGAGAAAGAAAGAGAGAGAGGCTATGATTCTGATTCTACCCCTCTCTATCTGTCTGTTCGTCACATCATACATTCTGCTTTTTTACATTTGGTCTTTTGTTACAAACTAATCAGGCTAAAATCCTGGTGAACAGCAAAATAGAAAGTATTTCTATACCAAAAGCATTTTGCATGATGCTTTTATCATAAAGTGCAGTATGCAGTATACTCACATCAATAGAATGTGACATGTGACTATTTTGCCAAGTAGTTCACACAGCCTGTATGCAGACAACACACAGTCCTGTATTCTGTTGTCTATAATGTGAAAAAATCCATACTGGCACCAAACAACAAACACCTCCTCAGTGGAAGTAGTGTTTACTTCAAGGAGTATTGACTTTGACCAACGTGACTGAGAGAGACACAAACGAAAGTCGTAGCAAAACAATAAATATAGAAAAGACAGTCTCCTGGAGACACATTCATGTCAATTCAAAGCGTGTGTTTTTTTTTCGCCCTAAAAGCCTTTTCCAGATTTTGTCTAAGGAGTCTACTGTAGGGTGCAAATCACAAGCAGTTTGATTTGTGTCATTACGCAACCGACAACAACCACAGGACATGTCTCCCATTTCAATTTTTCACTGCAGGGAAGCAGGGAGCACAAACACAAACAGTTGTTATTCTTGACAATTTTCCTTGGTGATGTAGCCACCGGTGGCCCTCCGTCAAAGTCAACATGAAATAGACAGTTTCCCCTCCAGAGCTTTCAACTAAAGAACAGTTTAGCCTCAGGCTGGAGCCTCTTGACCTGATGGTCCCCTGAGAACAACACTGCCTACATTTTACAGGCCTTTCAAACTAACTCAAACACACACTCACACACAGACACATTCATCTTATTAAATCCTAAAAACCATCATACCATCATACCATATGCATCATCTGCATCATCTCAGTAAATAAATGAAGATCAAATTAACCATCAAACTGTATTGTGATGCTACTGGTGTATGTCACATTTGCAGTCAGGCAGAAAAAATACAATATATACATGCATATACAAGCCATGCACACACACAACACACACACATGCAGTACATACACATACATATGTCATAACACACACATGCAGTACATACACAAACCGTACCACACACATGCAGTATGTACATGCATACACAAACCATACCACACACACGCATGCAGTACATATACAGTATGCATACATAAACCATAACACACACACACACATGTAGTACATACACGCATATTTCCACTATGTATCTCTGTGTCTGTGTCTTTAATACACCCCCACCTCTCTCTCTATCTCTTTGTTAACAATGCTGACTTGACATTGGTTTTCATCACATTACGAATGAATCATGTGATTAGAGACTTGGGTAGATTTGGAGAAGAAGATAGATAGATAGATAGATAGATAGATAGATAGATAGATCTCCCCCAAGGGGAAATTCAATAAAGTATCTATCTATCTATCTATCTATCTATCTATCTATCTATCTTCTTCTCAAAAGAATGTGCCTGGGCACATCCCCATCCCCATTGCCCATCCCCTCTCCTGCCTTGCCCTGCATTTGTGCTGCTTGGGAGGAATAAAAAATGGAAAGGAATCAGCATAATAACACACTTCAAACATGCATGCACTAGGGGTGGGCAATATAGACGATATATACCGTATGCAATATGAATTTTGCCAATGATAGAGATTTTGGGTCATATCGCCATACCGTGATAGGCTCATTGCGTTTCCACAACCATGTGAAAAAATGTTGACCTGTAGCTTCACCTTATTGATAGTACCTTTTCATTCTTACAACGAAACTGTAAGAGCCTATAAATTGAACAGCTACTGCCTGACACAAATGCAGCTTACCAGTTTACTTCTGTGTGAATTTGAGAGTCCAATATAACCTCCGAACGATGACTAAACAACTGTTGTACATATTGACTTTATGCTATGGTAACCATTAAGAAACTGTTATGCTGTAAGTTACATACCAAAGTATACCGTGATATATATCATCTACCGTCTATGGTTCAAAATATATCGCAATATAAATTTTAGACTATATCGCCCACCCCTAGCATGCACACACACACACACACAGAGTCACATACAGATCCCCCTGACACACACACACACACACACATGAATACACAGCACTGTTCATATCCATCTCTGTGATGTTCAAGCTTTTTTTTTTTTACTTTTCTAGGACTAAAAATGGCAGCCATGAATTGGTAATGAGAGATGGACTCTGAACATACCGACAAAAACTTCAAAGCTGCACGCATCTCTCTCCCTCTTTCTCTCTCTCACTGTGTGTGTACACACTCATCCCATCAGAGAAAACAGAGATGAGGAGAGTTGATCAAACACAGTATTTGTGTGTAAACATCTGTGTGTGTGTGTGTGTGCGCGCGCATGTCTGTATCTTGTGTGTATTTCTATGCAACATCTGTTGTCCCTTTCATCTGTTTGTAAGGAGAAAATTGAGCACTGAATGCACAGAACTCTGTTCTGCTTGTGTGAAGCAAAGGTGAAAATGAACCAGTTGTAGGAGGAAGACTACAGGGAAAAACGAGGGATGCACCCTGAAACAAAGCTTTTGAGGTACCATCATTCTTTCTTTCAGACATGCACAAGCACACACACAAACACACACACACACAAATTATAAATGTGTGTAAGCGAGAAGGTAAATAACATCAGTATTCTTGGAGAATTTGGAGAAAGTAGGTGAGTACTTTGGGAGGTTGCGCGAATTAATTAAAGATGAAGAATACTAAATAAGTAAAGCAGGCGCTTCGGCCCAGCTGGAGCCTTTCAGCCGCTCTCATCTCTGAGGCTGGGTCATCTCTCGCTAGACTGCAGTCAGTAGCAGTGCCTTGTCCGTCCCAGGTTCGGGCCCCATCTGGTGCTGAACACAATCAAAACCAGCTCGATCGATTCTGGAGTCAGGTGGAATCTGGGTCACTAGACGCATCACATTTACATTTGTAGCGAGTGATTGCTTCTCTGTGATATCAACACGTCTGTGTGTGTGTGTGTGTGTTGTGTGCACTTTTTGTACAGTATGTGTGTGTGTAAATATATGTCAGGGTTGGTGTTTTTCGGTTGCGTATAAATGTGTGTGTGTGTGTGTGTGTGTGTGTGAAATATGTCAGGTGCAAACATGTGCCAGAAGTTAACCCTTCCTTTGAACTCTCCTACTGAAAATCTGTGAAGACAGGTGTTTCAAGGTCATGTCATCACCCAGGGGAATGCACCACATTTCACAGGCTTGCCGCAAAAAACAAAAAAACAAAAACAAAAACAAAAAAACAGCACAGTTGCCTTGGCAACTCAAGAGCACCTCACTGGGCGGGTGCACCTGCTGCCCTCCTTGGTCCGA
>JAGFZM010001320.1:14210-33644 GCA_017657215.1 Limnothrissa miodon
AACCACATCTAGCCGGGGGTTAACCCTAACCACATCTAACCACATCTTGCCGGGGGTTAACCCTAACCACATCTAACCACATCTTGCCTGAGCCAACTCCTCTCAGCACTACAGACATGACCATTCTTTAAGTGAACTGCTCCAACAAACACAACACACACACACACACACACACACACACACACACATTCACACTCTTACTCTTAGACACTCACAGAATATTTCTCTCTTACACAAATACACACACACACACAATCATTCTCTCACATACAAAGTTTCACACACACACACATAATCTCTTTTCTGTCTGTCTCTCACACACTTACTCTTTTTCTCTTTGTCTCACACGTGAACACACACCAGGGTTTCCCCTATGTACACTTGACTGCGGCGGCCCGCCACACCTTCAAGCCTTGCCGCCGCACCTTCCGACCCCCCCCCCCCCCCCCCCCCCCCTCACGTTATGTTACAAAAGCGATTAGCACTTCTGGATCGTTTTTTCCCGTTTTTTTTTCTCATCCGCCGCACCTTCAATGACATCCTAGGGGAAACACTGCACACATTCTCATACTTAGACACACACACACACACACACATATTCCCTCTCTCTTACACACACACACAAACACACATACACACAGACAAAACGTATACAGAGAAATCAAAATTACATTTCTAGCCACACTGTTAGACATGGCTGTAATATAAACAGTTATTTACCTAATTTCAGCCAGTATAATACTGTAAATCACCTTTGTGGTAAATTACTGTACACTGTTAGACACGGCTGTAATATAAACAGTTATTTACCACATTTCAGCCAGTATAATACTGTAAATCACCTTTGTGGTAAATTACTGTAACCTGCATTGCATCATGTGACGTTTTAATGTGAAGTCAGTACTGTGTTGTATTTAAAAAAAAAAAGATGTATGATACTGTGTTCTACATCTTTATAACGGCTGCTTTTGTTTAAGCAATAAGCCACGAGAGGTCGTGCGTATACGCTGGTTTTAGAACAACTGAGGGGACGTGAAGCAGAGTTTTTCCAGACTTAGAACTAACTAAAGTAGAACTAACAGCAGCATTGGTAGGCTACACCGTTTGGAGAAAGGACTCTCGCTGCCGACATCCGTGAGACCTGTGAGACCACCAGAGATTAAAGTCCTCCAAGGACGCAAGGAGGCGAGAAGGAAAACCAACAAATGGGAGATGTTGTCGTGTGAGTATTCTGCCGTTGTCATGTTGCCGCTCACACTAACAATAGTCAACATACGATGCTAACCACTGCTGGTTGATTGTTAGTTAACTGAGTTTAGAGCTGAACAAGATTAGACTCAGTTCATGTAGTTCTTCATAGAGCTTTATCCAGTACTTTTCTTTCTGTTTCTACCATTAGTTCCCATAGACTACAGACCGCGTGAATAAGTACAATAAAGCCTTTTACAGTAGCACTATGACAGAAGCTAGCTCTCTGGTAACTCTGTGTAACTAGCATTTTTAGAGGCACTGACACACTGTTCTCTAGTCTGCCTGCCTTTTGACTACCTATTCATACTCACAGAAATTGTTCATTATATAGATATATATATATCCCTACCACAACATAATTTGTCAGGTATGCATTCAAGAAGCCACTTTACAGGTTTTAGCCATAGACTGTGGTTTTAGTGTTTTCCTTTCACCATCGGGTGGCGTTGTCGGTCAATTAGCCTACTGCCTGCGCAGTTATTTTCATGGGGTTTAACCGTTTTTATACAGTCTATGGGTTCAACAGACGTGCGTAAATCCATAGACCACTAATAAATAAAAATGGAAAAGGACGACAAAACAAATACTGAGGTAAAATTAACAATTAGTATTCACCTCATCTTACAGTACACACTGTACATCATGGGGATGGCGGAAACTAAAAATATCCTTGACCACTGAGTCTCATTTGCCAGTTGACACCATAGGCTGTATAATAAAGGTTGACACCGATTAGTTTAATTAAAAGGTGCTTCATGTAGCTAAGCGGAGGACAAATTGCTTCAATTGGAAATTATTTTTGTACAATGTGATATTGGTGAAAATTAAGGCGTTAGTCTCGAGAGTTAGAAGCCCACTTGAAACATTGTCGACGCTTAAAGTTGTTGTATGTCAAGTTCTTTAATGTTTTAAATCAAATGAATTATTATTATTTTTATATCTTAGTTTTATATAGCGCCTTTCAAAATACCCAAGGTCGCTTAACAGTATGGTATATAGGCATATAGGCATATAGGCATATGTAATGTAAGCATGTAAGTGTGGGGGGGGGGGGCTTGAGGCCAAAGGCCTCTGTGAAGAGATGTGCTTTGAGGTACTTTTTAAACAGGGGTAGTGAGGGGTCACATTGGACATGAAGGGGTAGCTTGTTCCAGAGAGTGGGGGCAGCTACATTAAAGGCTCTGTCGCCAAAGGTCTTGAGTCTGCTGCGGGGGACGGTCAGCTGGCCCTTGGAAGAGGACCGCAGAGAATTAATGTTTTTGCACGTTTTTTTAAATAAATAATTTATTTCAAATAATTGTTCCAGTTTTTTTATGTAAAAGATAGAATTACAGTAGTGTACCGCTAAATCAGTTTGTTTACAGTAACAGACTGTATTACATGATTACAGTAAACATCAAGTTACTGTATAAGTGAAATACAGTAAGTTACTGTAAAACTATATTACAGTAACTTACTGGCAACCCTCTGAAATGTCTAACAGTGTATCCCACAGTGATGTGCATGCTTGAGAGTACCAGAGGCTGCTGTGCTAACACGTGCTGCCTGCTTCTGGCATTCACCCAATCACACACACCAGTTGAGGAGGCTACCATGCAAGGAGCTACTGTAGCCTGCCACCAGGAGTCATTTGGGGTTCAGTGTCTTTCTAAAGAACACTTTGATGGGGTCAGATAAACCCTCCGGTTACCAAACGGGTCCTCTACTACCTGCACCACCATCTCCCTATAAGGGGTCTGAGATAGGGTTGTGCCGACAGACCATACCATCGCCTATCGTGATTGGCTGACTACATCACAATGGAGAGCCACCATCGTGATGCCACGCCCACCACCCTATCAGACACACAGTAGGCCTAACAGGGTTTTTTCATGCAAGCGGAGCGTAGGATCCCGCTTTCAATGGGCGTGTGTGACGTATCCTGTTACGGACGTTCAAATTTGTTTGTGCTGCCGTCTCTGCCCGGTTCGCACAAGATGTCAGCCAGCGACACTATTTCTATAAACAGGGATGCAAACGCATGTATGCTGAAAAAAGAGAGAGATATTCCAAACCCCCACCCCCCCCCCCCCCCTCCGCCCGCCACACTCCACACACTCATCGCACCAATAACCCACCAACCACCCACCAACCACCCACCCCCCCATAAACAAGATTTAGTTACTCTGTAATACACCACGTTGCAGGTTTGAACTGCTTTTAGCAACACACAATTGCAACAGCCCCTAGTCTCCCGACCACCATATACAGTAGCTGACTATAACTGACTGAACCTCAATTGTGGCCTCCAGCTTCAACCAGGACCACTTCCAACTGCACTTACAATCTCTATACAATTGTTGCACAAGCAGTGCATCTTTTAGTTTCATTTCCCTCATTCTGAAAATGAATGCAAAGTTAATGGATTTTAGCGCACAACATTAATATTTAAATGAAAATGAATGCCATTGAAGCCTATAGCAAAGGGGTGTCAATATTGTCAACTCATACTCCCTTTATATCCCTCTCTGGACGCTCCCGTTGCGCAAGACACTGTTTCTTTTCTAATGCAATGCATTATGCTCATTATAAGACGCCCACGTTTGGCGTCAATTCCTTTCATTAGCGTTTAACACTAGGCCCCTACAAGCCAGTAGAAGCATTAGGAAACAAGAAACCAAATGACCAAAAGGAACTTCGTTTTATTATGCGTTTAGCGATTGCATTTGTTTTAACTGTAGACATGCAGTAATTCCTCGTCGTAATTTATGCCTATAGGCTATATATTACTTGGAAATTTAGCTTACTTTCTGTCGACCTTCTAACATTTATCTCATTAATGCAAAGTCAAGAGAATGGGTGGTTAATGATAGACAATTTTTAGAAATAGCAGGGTTTCCCCTATGTACATTTGACTGCGGCGGCCCGCCGCACCTTCAAGCCTTGCCGCCGCACCTTCAGAACTCCCCCCCCCCCCCCCCCGTCCTCACGTTACTTTAGGTTTGGAGCGATTAGCACTTTTGGAGCGATTAGCGCTTTTTGACCGTTCATCCTAACCCCTACTAACCCCCCCCCCCCCCCCCCTCCCCTTTTCTTTTGGGCCCCTTTCCCTCCCTTTTTTTCCCCCCCCCCCCCCCCCCCCGGATAACCTGTTTCAATCGCCTAATGAGCTCCCTGTTGAAAATATAGGACAACTGATGCAACTACACGTATTTTCATATAGGAAAAGAGCAGACATCCGCGTCAAGTTATCCTGCCCTTTCGTTGTAGTACGATTCTGAGAGTGCACATTCTCCCCCTATTAAAAATTCTCTGGTGCTAGTGAATGACCCAGCAAATTATATCACCAATGCTCTGGAGTGCTAGTGAATGACCCAGGAAATGACATCATGTGTCAGCATTACGGAACTACTGTTGCTACTTTCAGGTATTTCATCCACGCACGCAAATGAATGGACAATTCATTTGGCCTGAGTCAGCACTAACCCACAGAGAGCCATGGCTGCATGGAAGAGAGGTTAGAGTGTTCACACAGAGGCTGACCCAAGCCTAAAGCTCTGAACTATAGGCCATGGCTGCCCCAATGACCACCAACAATAAATTGATATTTGTTTCACCCTGTAGGAGCAAAATGTTAATGGCCAAGACCTTAAAGGTTCTATTGTAACTGTTTCAGGTTGAAATGTTCAAAAAGGCCCCTCTAAACAGGTTACATCAGCATACATAAAGATGGTATGCAAACTAACTAGCACCTGGTTAGGTCACATTATACCACATGTGCTACTTCCACAAATGAATGCAAAACTTTGTGGAGATTATCATTCATCCAGGTCGTGGCAGTCAAAGTGTAAATGGAGCGGATCATATTTGGGAAATGTTCGGTTCGGTCCACTTGCATACCGTTTCGGTTATATTTATGCATTTTTATCATTAAATCTATAACTAGCGCAATGTGAGCTCTCCATGCAGAACTTAAGTCTCGGGTAAGTTTCTGCATGGACGCCTCTGAGTGTCGGACACTTAAAGCGCCCATAGAACACATTTCTTTACCATCAGAAATTGTTCTCTGAGCCTCAATAATAGCGTATGCAAATTTGTGCGGTTGAAAGTGACCCAGGAGCACTGGTAGCGCGTTGTTTACATGCTCATTTAAAAGGCTGGCAAATTCATAAAGCAACAGGGGATTGGACAGGAGACGTTTCCAAGCGATCTTTGGTTGGACCATGCAAATATAGGAGGTGTATTTTAGTGCTGCCGACGTCAAGAGCCACTTTGTTTCAGATTGGCCTTTTTCAGCCCGGCCATTTCTAGCTTGAAATTTACATGTAGAACGAGGTGGAAGACTGCGGTTGAGGTTTTGCTATGGTCCATTGGATACCGTAAGCTACCTAAATTCTGAATATCTGAAAACACTTTGGCTTCCTCGTTAAAGTTACCGATAGACAACGGCAAGTGGATAAATCCAGAGTTTTTTGTTGACATTGTTCCACGGATATCAGGTACGCTGCAGGAATCACATCTGAAAAAAGCGTTACCTCTGTATTCCAGCTACCTCTCTGATGCTAGTAATCACATCTGAAAAAAGCGTTACCTCTGTATTCCAGCTACCTCTCTGATGCTAGTAATCACGTTACCTCTGTATTCCAGCTACCTCTCTGATGCTAGTAAGCGGGTCTTCTCCACTGCTGGAGATGACACTGCAACCTAAACTGCACTTTCTATGCAAAATGTGGACAAATTAATCTTTCTAGCCAAAAACTTTAAGCTTGAGTAGTTTTTTCACATTCAGGCTGTTGCAGTTGAGTGTTCAAAGTTTACATTTGTACATGTTTATTTATCATTTTTATTATAAGATTTTTAAATTGTTACAATAAAAACAATAGTAAAACGCAGAGTCTAATTTATTTGAAATATCACCTTAATGGGTTGCTTTAATTTATTTATACAAATTGTTTGTAGGTCTATTTTTTTTTAAATAAAAGCAAGCATTTTTTCATGCCTTTTTTATACAGAAAATGAAGCGAACCGAGCACCTCAAGAAAGTGAACCGAACCAAAATGACATTTTAGTGTACTGTTACACTCCTACAAAATATTAATCGAAGATGAGTCATTGACCCATCCTGGAGATTAAAAGAAAAACCGAGGCTTTGCAGGTTACTCGACCAACCAGAAGTGCTCGACGACAGCACAGAGACCATAAACAAAGGCAGAGGAAATGCGGAGGGCTAACGCTAAGCTAAGGCTTTCACCACACCGGCTCTCCTTACCAAGCATTTTCCTTGCCAATGTAAGATCCCTGG
Organism: Limnothrissa miodon; assembly: GCA_017657215.1. Lineage (NCBI taxonomy): Eukaryota > Metazoa > Chordata > Actinopteri > Clupeiformes > Clupeidae > Limnothrissa > Limnothrissa miodon. Next base: position 20,743 of record JAGFZM010001320.1, read on the forward strand.
TTAACAAAATGGGTGAATTACAACTTTGGATCAGAAACAGTAGGAAACTTTTGGATTGTAACGTCATGATCCTCACAGAAACATGGCTAAACAGCAGAATACCTGACCAAGCTATCAAGCTAGTTGGACGCAAAACTCTCCAGGCGGATAGAACAGCAGATGATTCCAGTAAAGCAAGAGGCGGGGGATTGTAAATTTATGTTAAAAAGACCTGGTGCACGAACTCTGTTATTGTTGGAAAACACTGTTCAGCTGACGTAGAGTATCTCATGGTTAAGTGTACACCATTCTATCTGCTGAGGGAGGTCACATCCACTATTATAACTGCTGCATGGATCCCTCCAAATGCCAAGCTTGCTATGAAAGAACTCAGCTATTAGCAAACACCAATCTATGCACCCCAAGACACCTATGCATTTATAGTAGTTGGGGACTTCAACCACTCTAACCTGCAGACTGTGCTACCATAATTTCAACAGCATGTCTCCTGCCACACCAGAGGAGACAAAACTTGTTTACAGCCGTGGCCCAACCCCGACCAGTGGAAAGTGGCTGAAGTGCCCTTGAGCAAGGCACCCCTCACTGCTCCCCGAGCGCCGCTGTTGTGCAGGCAGCTCACTGCGCTGGGATTAGTGTGTGCTTCACTTCACTTCACACTGTGTGCTGAGTGTGTTTCACTAATTCACGGATTGGGATAAATGCAGAGACTGATTTTCCCTCACGGGATCAAAAGAGTATAATTCTTCTTCTTCGTTTACACAAACATTGCTGAAGCCTACAAGGCAACCCCCTCCCCCACCTGGGACAGTCTGATCACCTTCTTTTTTTCCACACCCCCAAGTACTCACTGCTCATCAAACGTGAGAAACCATCTGTGAAGGCCCTCAGGGTGTGGCCTGACGTGGCAGATTCTGCTCTCCAGGACACTACAGTACATCCAGAGCCGACCTAAAGAGGGTCATCAAAAAGGCCACGCACAGCTACAAGCTGAAGGTGGAAGAACACTTAAACAACTCTGACCCCAGACGCATGTGGCAGGGCATCCAAGCCATCACTCACTACAAGCCCAGCAATTCCACAATTCCATGACAGCAATGGATGTGTCCTTCCTCAATGAGCTAAATAACTTCTATTCTCGTTTTGACAAGGACAACATGGAAAAGGCCGCCATAACCCTTCCCTCTGATGACCGACTGAACCTCACACTCACCACCACAGATGTCCATAATACATTGAGTTGTATCAATGCTCACAAGGCTGCTGGTCCTGATGGCATTCCTGAACGGGCAGGGTTATAGCAACAAATGTTGGGCCCAATGCAAAAGCTGTGTGCATGCCATTTTCTACAAACTATATTGATATTTTAAGGGAATTAACCCTATAGGGCCTCTCCCTACTCGGTAAATCCTTTCTTTTTTTCCCTACTACAATGCCCCTGTGGATGGGTACGAAGAGCCTGTGCTGGACAGCTTGTAGGGGTCTTCACAGACATCTTCAACCGGTCCCTTCCCAGGCAACATTACCAATGTGCCTAAATGACTACCGCCCTGTAACACCCATTGTGATGAAGTGCTTTGAGCGGCTAATCCTGGCATATCTAGACATGTCTGCTACACTCACTGGACCCTTATCAGTTTGCATACACAATGCATACCAAAATTAAAAGTTTGACATAGTTTGAGACTCAGGGATGTGCCTTATACCATTGGACAGGTCACACTCTCATGTTTTTCCCACCCCATTTTTACAAAGGTGCCATCATTAAAATATCCCTAAGTCAATACATCTAGGTAGCCCCATGTCTCAGCTTGCTACACTCAGAACTTTAAGTCAAAAGACCAAAAAAATAGATTTTCCACAATAGTTTTTGTAAGGGCATGTTTGTAAGGGCATGTTTGTAAGGGCATGTCTGTGCGTTTTGCTTTGGTGCATTTTGCTTTGCTTAGTTTGTGTTCTAAGTTGGGCTGCTCCTTATAAGATGCATAGACCCTTCTAATGTCGGCAAACTTCACAAAAATATGTTAAAGTTCCACAAACTCATAAACCTTGATGCACAAAGAACTATTGGCTAACCCTAACCCTGGATTAACTGTTGGCTAGCGATTGGCTAACCCTAACCCTGGATTAACTATTGGCTAGCGATTGGCTAACCCTAACCCTGGATTGGCTAACCCTAATCCTGGATTAACTATTGGCTAGCGATTGGCTAATGGTTTCATTTGTTTGACATTGAAGAATGGAATACAGCCATTTGATGACAAAGTATCATGAAGTCAGTAGAAACATCAGAAAACTAATGGCAAAGATTATTTTCGTGGCCATTTTAGCCCAGAATAGTATATTGTCACTATAAGATAGGTTTGGGTGAAATGACATACGTATTCATATTCTATGAACTAACCCTAGGCGAACTATGAGAAAAAAATATTGCCTAATGTTGTACCTTTGGATAAAGGGAACGCACAGTAACATCCTAGGGGGACAGGTATTTTCAGGAGTGAGGATGTTACTGCGCCGGTGGCAAAAGGTTTCTAAATGTTTCTCCCCCATACATAATTATATTTGTTATCTGCTTAGAAAATCGCTATATTGTATTTTTTGTCACCACAACTATCATAGGTCATACTCAATAAAAATATAAACGCAACACCTTTGTTTCTGCTCCGATTTGTCATGAGATGGACTTAAAGATCTAAAATTCATTCCAGATACACAATATTACCATTTCTCTCAAACATTGTTCACAAATCAGTCTAAATGTGTGATAGTGAGCACTTCTGCTTTGCTGAGATAATCCATCCCACCTCACACGTGTGCCACAACAAGATGCTGATCTGACATCGTGAGTAGTGCACAGGTGTACCTTATACTGCCCACAATAAAAGGCCACCCTGGAATGTGCAGTTTTGTCTCACAGCAAAATGCCACAGATGCCACAAGCATTGAGGGAGCGTGCAATTGGCATGCTGACAGCAGGAATGTCAACCAGATCTGTTGCTCGTGAATTGAATGTTCATTTCTCATTTCTCATAAGCCGTCCACATGTAAATAGGAAAAACGTGGATGTGTTTGGTTGTTTCTAACTCCAAGGCTATTTGGATGAACTGAAAGACCTGGATTAAGCTAAATGCTTACAAAGTAGCATCGTGCGCCAGAGCGATTAAGTGCACGCACTCGTCTAAGTAAGGGGAAGAACATATTCCAATACTGAAGTACAGCGGCGTGTTGCTTTAAGTGCACGCACTCGTCTAAGTAAGGGGAAGAACATATTTCAATATTGAAGTACAGCGGCGTGTTGCTTTAAGTGCACGCACTCGTCTAAGTAAGGGGAAGAACATATTCCAATACTGAAGTACAGCGGCGTGTTGCTTTAAAGGTGCTCTATAAGATGTTGCAGGATTTTTGCGTGATTTTATTTTTTATCTTAAATCGGAGGCATCTCCCCTTGATAAGCTCTCTGCCCCCATAATACACTATGAAAAAAAAACGGTCTTGAAAGACAACACAGGGGCTGTAATACTCAAACGTGATTGGTGTATTCAAACAAACACTAGGGACAGGGGGGTCTGAACTTAAACATAACAAACAATGGCAAACCAATCAGCAACAAGATGGGGTGGGAGTTAATTTGTGTTCTCTACCATCTTGTTGTGGATTGGTTTGTTTCGTTTAAGTATTACAGCCCCTGTGTTGTCTTTCAAGACCGTTTTTTTCCATAGTATATTAAAGGTCCCATAGAATGCAAAACCACATTTACTTTCTTATTGTGGAATTTAGGTAGCTTAAGGTATCCAACGGACTATACTGAAACTCCAAAAACCATCTTCCGCCTCCTTCTACGTGCCAATTTCAGGCTAGAATTTGCCGGGCTGAAAAAAAACTATCTGAAACTAGTGCTCTGTGTACGTAGACAGCGCAAAGCTACACCTCCTCCATTAGTCAAGTCAAGTCAGTTTTATTTGTCAATTTCTTCACATGTACTTGACATACAAAGGAATCGAAATTTCGTTTCACACTTGTCCCATGCGTAGACGTTGACAACAATAAAGTGCAGATGCACAACAAAAAACAATTTTAAACAATAGGTAATGTTAAGTAAAAAAAAAGTGCAAGTAGGCTAAAGGCATTATACTTAGGTAACACACAGTATAAGACAAGACATAACATAACATAACATAAAGTAAGTGTTCCAGCAGTGTTGTTTTGTTGTCTTAGTGCAACACAAGATTGTAGCAGCAGTAGTATTAAATATAAATAGTAGTAAAGAGAGGTAAAAAGTGATATAAATAGTGGTAAAAAGAATACTAGAATATATAGCAGCAGGTGTGTGCAATTTGCAATGCAGAGGTAGTTATTTTCAGTCCAGGGTGTTGTTTTGGTTCTTGGTTCAGAGTGTTTGTTTCCTTGTTGGGGAGTGTGTGTGGGGGGGGTGCTGCGCCTGTGATGAGGCCGAATATAATTCCAAGTGAATATCTGCCCAGGTATTAGCCTCGTTTGATTTTGCATTATGATTTGGACTCGTTTTGAACACGTCTCCCAAGATATATTTGGAAAAAAAATCCAAATAAAAATGTATCGGTCACTTTTTTGGACAACATACTAGTTGACACCCTTCATTTACAGCAACTGCGCTAAGCTAAAGCTAAAAAATGCTGCTTCCAAAGCAGGACAAGGCCCGTACGAATTTTAACCAGGTTTTTTTCAATGTTCTAACTCGGGGGGTGACCGAGACTTAATTTCATTTTTGGGTAGAGTATTCCTTTAAGAGGGCAAAAAAATAGCCGATGAAGGGGACAGGCCTACAATTTGTGATCAAATATAATTGCGCTAAAATCCTGCAGCATCTCATAGAGCACCTTCTAGAACAGCCTGGCCTATGATTCTTAGATCTCCTTACTTCAGCTAAGATAAAAAAACTCTGCAAACTGAAAGGGTACAGTAGGTTGGGGCATACACAACTAACCCTAACCCCAACCCTAGGTACAGTAGGTTGGGGCATCCAAAACGTGTTTGTGTGTGTAAGTGTGTGTGTGCTATTATAGTTTTACATATGCCACTAATCCCATTGGACTAATTAGGTGCAGACTGTGTAGTGTGAAAGGCTGAAGTCTGTGCTGCACCATTCTAGCACGGCTGGTTATGCTACAGAGCACCACTTCCTCTGGGAGACTCCACTGAGACGCTAATCAACAGTGACACGACGTTATGGGATACTCTGGAGAGCAATCATCTGGAATCACCATCGGCCCAAAACAGCCACCTAGACAAGAGGAAACAAAACACCTAGCCTGTGGATGAAGAAGAGCACGGGCAAATCAGGATGAAGAATGTTAACTTTGTGCAGGTTGAAGACAAGTTGTTATATTTGGGGCTGAGGCCACAGAGCACACTGCCTGCAGATAGCGGAGATTGAAATTCAGCCGCGCTCCAAAACAACCACACTGAGAATCCCCAAATTTCTTAGGCTGCCACATGTGGAACTGGTTTCTATTACAGAACCATCAAATCCTGTTTCCACTCGGCTCCTCTCCCTCATTAAACACAGATCGAGAGGGTCAGACAAATATTGTATGGACCCCCATGTCTGTATGTACACTGCTGGCTGCAGACTGCACAAAAACTTGACTGAATCAGAATCAGTGTTGCTCCAATGCAAGAAAATTATAGATTCTATGAATTCTATGAACATTCTATGAATTCTATGAAGAGTTTCATATTAGATTCACTGGCCTAATAGAGATGATTACAACTACGACGTTGTTTATGAGGCTAATTTGTTGAACCGGCGTTAACCTAACTGGAGTTTGTTCCCATTCACATACAAGGGGCGAGTCTTTTTCAACGATGGCGCCATCACCTTACAGGCTTGTTGGCAACGCATTGGCGATCGTATAGCCTTAATGCGCAGCCTATAAGTGAAACGTTATTGCCACATGTTTCTTAAATCTGTGTTACGGGGGTTATTATTTTGCAGAATACATGAAATGTTCGCAAATAATTAAATTGCCAACTTGGATTTCATAAAATCGCCTAATGCAACACAATTCAGTGCCATATCAATCAATGTCAAAACACCCTGTGATGAAATGAAGAGCTAAATGTCATATGTTGGTTTGTCTCAAAAAATATCTAGGACGCTGATTGCCTACTCCAAATCTTGCAGATGGACTCACTAAAAATGCGAGAGTCGTGGACTGAGCCTGGTCACCTTGCATCCAAGCTTGTCACCATGTACTGGTGATCACGTCATCCAAGAATTTTAAAACGATTTGGTTATAGGGCTGGCGATTCATTGAAAAGTAATCGTAATCGACATTCAGAACCTATAATCAATCAATCTTTCCAGGTCAATTATTTCAATGAATTTCTCTTTAAAAACACCCCGTGTGGAGCAACATCACCCTGCTGTTACGTCATTCCACCGACATGTTGAGCATGAAGAACTTAAACACTGAGACAATTGAGATCTCTCACTTGTATAATGTGAGCACATTTACTGTACAAAACCTGTCAGTTAACTATGAGGGCAAAATAATAAAAGAATTTAAATAATCGTTCATTAATCATAATCGAGTTAAACTGATTTTCATTTTAGGCCAAATCGCCCAGTCCTATTTGGTCATTTTGTTAACTTGTAAACTTTTGCATGAAGGTTGAGGCTAAATGTTTGACAGGGCGCAGGGCCACCCCATGGTTGGACAAAAGATGTGTAAAACAATGGATCAGAAAAAGCATGTGAGAAGGTGAACTTGGCGTAGGCTACTACATAATATATCAAAATACACCTAATAGTCTACCTGCACATTGATGCTGTGAAAAGATTTGCGATTAACATAATCACCCTCATGCTCTCCCCGGGGTGCACTTGCACAATTGCCTTGTATGACAGTGTATGACACCTATTTTTATATTAGTAATTACCCACGATTGCATAAAATCCTTTTTTAGCGGTTAAATTGGCAGGGAGAATGACAAATGCATCCAACAGTTTAGAGAGAGAAAGTAGCACCTTGTGAATCGTACGACATACAGTTGCCTATTCTTGCTCAGATGTTCAGCATCATCACCGATGGAATACATGAATTGTCCACTGGCAAAATATTTAAGCGCAAGGCACATTATCTGCTCAATAGTAAGAGCATTACTATGGCAGGTGATGTTAGAGACATCTGCCTGGATATTCCCTATGCCTCACCCTGAGAAGAGAGCACCTCAAATACGAGCGCCAATGTCAAATGGATCATCCTACTATGCCAGCATTGGTTTAGGAGAAAATGTTGGCGAAGGGGCCGTACATGTAGGGTGTGGTTAAAAGGACAGTTCGGTTTTTAACACATTGAGCCCCTTTCACAGGTTGTCTAAAATGAAATAAAGTGGTTGACACCAAAATCTTGATGATTGCTCCTGTCTCGGCTATTTGGGAAATATAGAATCGCCTCTGCCTGCCTTTAAAATGGATAACAATGGGCATGTGTTGTTTCTACCCTTAAAACACTGGTCTTAAAAAAGTGCTACTCATGGAGTGATTAGTGGCATTTGCTGATGTTTAACCCAAGTATCGTGGCAAAATACAGTTTCTGTCATGTTTTATTTGCCATTTTGTAAATCCCATATGGATCTATTTGCTCCTTCATATAAACAAAGTGCCAAATAAAACATGACGGAAGCTTTATTTCGCTACGATACATGTTTTGGAACATCATTGAGCACCACTAACCACATGGTTAGTAGCACTTTTTTAAAACCAGTGTTTTAAGGATAGAAACAACACGTGCCCATTGCTAGCCATTTTGAAGGCAGGTAGAGGCGATTCTACATTTCCCAAATAGCCGAGACAGAAGCAATCGTCAAAGTTTCGATGTCAACCACATTATTGCATTTTAGACAACCCGTGAAAGGGACTTAATGTGTTAAAAACCGAACTATCCCTTTAAGCGCAAATCTCGGGTTAACCAAGAACATAAACTGCTCGGACCAGGTTTGGCGTGCGGCGTATATTGCCATGGCAGCATACCTGATAAGCCAGTAACCCTGCTTCATAGTACAGGCCCCAGATGCACACTAACTACATAAGCAAAAGTAAATCAGCGAAGAGTCACAGAGATTATTAACTACTAAAGAAAAACGTGTTTCCATGACGGTATGCAGAGATGACACACAACGAGCAGAACACTCAAGGCAAGACTTGTTCACCTCTACCTGGTTTATCTTAACCAGGTTTATCTTAACCAGGTTTATCTTAACCAGGTGTTACCAAACAAGTAGCCTCTGTGGCCCCCAGTGTTGTACCTCCATACAGAAGCATTCTCATAGGCCTGGCTGCCACATCCATGGGTGGAGGCAGTCTGCTCCGTTCCCAACAAATCCATCACCATGGGAGGCAGGTGGCCGCACCGTGCTAACGTGTGAGGGAGTCATTAGCTGTGTCCACAGGAGGAAACTAACAATCCCCCCCCTCCAACCCAATCAGCCGTGGCATGGCTTCACCACAAGGAAAAAAGGAGAAAACAATTAAATGCCGCAAAGGAGCGCCAAGAAGCAACACATTTTCTCCTCATGGACAGAGAGAGAGAGAGAGAGAGAGGGAGAGAAAAAGAGAGAGAGAGACACTCTCGCCCAGTGCCAGCCCTAATTGTACAGAGAGAGAAAGAGAGAGAGAGAGAGGGGGAGAGAAAGAGAGAGAGAGAGACTCTCACCCAGTTCCAGCCCTAATTGTACACAGTGTGCTGTTTTAACAGGCCAGCTTAATTACTTTGGTCCATCAATAAACATTCTGGTTTAAGGAAATCTGTAAAGTAAATCGCCGCCCTCCCACCGTGTCAGCTAACACTCTTAACTGAACTCTCTTATATAAATATATTATATTAACTGAACTCTCTTATATAAATATATTATATTAAGGCCACACCAATAAAATTAGTTGGTTCTCGGATTTTTCCAGGAAAAATATGGAGCGAGCGAGCGAAATAAAAATAAAAATAAAAAAATTTTCTGAAGGTAAATTAGCACATTCACAGTTAATGTTCATTAAAGACATTTACTCATGTGTTAAGGAAAAACTAAATGTGGCCTAATTTATAAACTTACCTTTCACACCTCACAGCACACTTTTTGTCATGCAGGTTTAAGGCAATGTACAAATTCATACTTCTGTCATTCTATGTTATGTAAAGGTTTGACGGTTTGTAATTTATTTAAGAGTTTGAGAATCTAAGCACCACCAAGCTTAGGCTGTGTAATTGAGGTATGACATATAATGTTGACTACGTCTAGGCTGCTAGCCTACGTTAAAACTCATTTTGTCACAGTTCATCACAGGGCATTAAAACGTCAAAATCGCACTGATTCACCAGCAATTAGGTAGTGACAAAAACTTCGTGATCCGGAGATGAATATCCATCAACGTGGAGTCACGTGAATCTAGAAAAGAGACAATTTTTTTGCATGAAAAAGAGAAGCGTGTGTGTGTGTTTGTATGTGCGCGCGCAAGGATGTGAGTGTGTAGGCACATGCTATTAATTTATTTATTGATTGATTTCCGATGGCGAAACACTTTGAATGTTTTTTTTTTCGCCTCTCAATCAATGAAATATCAAACTCACCTCCACAGAGTTGCACAAGCAGACTGCTCTCGGCACCGTGAGTAACTGCGCAAAGTTCTCATCCTCTTTAATTTCAATGCACTTGTCAAATGTTTTTCTCTTCTGATCAAATATTTTAATAATTGCAAACACTGGCCTAGCAGGATCCACCGGCATCTTCCCTCATATCGTGTCTCTTGTCTCTTGCGCTCTTAAGTGAAAGGCGCGATTTGATTGGTTTTCGACGTCACGTGAACGCAGCATGCTTTCAGTATTATAGCTATCAGCCACTGTGTTTTTCATGTTCGTGTGAGTTCGAATTCAATTTTATTTTTATTTCATTTTGCATTTTTTTCAAGCGGCGAATCCGAGAACCAACTAATTTTATTGGTGTAGCCTAACTGAACTCTCTTATATAAATATATTATATTTACTGAACCCCTTTATATAAATATATTATATTAACTGAACTCTCTTATATAAATATATTATATTAACTGAACTCTCTTATATAAATACATTATATTAACTGAACTCTCTTATATAAATATATTATATTTACTGAACCCCTTTATATAAATATATTATATTAACTGAACTCTCTTATATAAATATATTATGTTAACTGAACTCTCTTATAAAATGCACAAGAACGCAGAATGAGGAATGCTTGAATGAGTTGAGCGCCTTCCTTTGCCAGTGGCTAAATGACATAATTAGGTTCATTTACTTAGAGCTGTATGCTGTATATATAAATTAGAAAGCAGGTCATTCCTAAAGTTTCACACAGAAAGTGTGGCGGTTTCGGCCTCCCACAAACCTACAGGATACAACGTGATGCTGAAGTGGAGCTACAGGCAAACATCAAACAAGAGATCAATTAACTGAAACAGAACAGATATGACCTGTGCTGAAATGGTGCATAATTAAATGAAGTGAGTTGTCAAATGAAAGATCACAGGGTGAGAGAGGATGAGAGAGAGAGAGAGAGAGAGAGAGAGAGAGAGAAGAATCTCTTTCAAAGTTTCCATAATCTTTTCCTGGATTAACGAAGGAAAAAAAAACTTCCTAGTGGAGGACGGAAATCTTATTATCAGCATTCCTGGATTGTCTGGCTTGGGAACAGAGGCCCTGCTGCCACACAAGCCTTTCTCCCATCCGCCCGGCAACAAGGCCAGGTTGGCATCAAGGGAGTCCATGTAAACTAGTACTGATATTTAAAGAACTGGAGCTGGCACTCTTGTATGTTTTTCTACTAGAACTAAAATACGAGAGGAAAGACAGGGCCTGCGACAGGACAAGAGAGACAGAGGGCAGGACAGAGAGATCAGTGGAATTACAGAGAGAAGAAAACTTATCTGAAAATAGTTTTTGAGGTATGCCAAACTAGAACTTAAGCAGCCCATAATATACCGAATTAATATCTGCCTTTCAGGCGCATCTGCATCCCAGGACAGAGACTTGTAACCCTAAACCTAATCCTAGTGGGCCCAAAGCAGAGCTCTCAACTACACTTCATTATGCTGATTAAAAGAAGCCAGAATCAACCATGAAATACATCTGTTTCAACTGTGCACCCATCATCCTAAAGACAGCCTAAACACACACACACACACACACACACACACACACACACACATCACATCCTAAAGGCAGACCCTCCCCACACACACACACATCACATCCTAAAGGCAGCCCCCCACACCACACACACACACACACAACACATCCTAAAGGCAGCCCCCCACACCACACACACACACACACACAACACATCCTAAAGGCAGCCCCTTTGATTGGACTTTGGAATGTGGATTCATGTGTCCTACATGATCGGACAATTCTGTGCAAGTACCCGAGAACACTCAGGAAGAGTTCAGAGATGGGAACTAAGTATACTCAAATACTGTACTTAAGTAGCATTTGCAAGTATCTATAGTTTACCTTTTTTGACAACTTTCACTTTTACCCCACTACATTTTGACACCAATATCTGTACTTTCTACTCTTCCCAACATCCTAATTAGTCCTGCTGATTCTAACATGGGTGGGACCAACGTAGCATCTTACAAAATCATTCATTCACTAAAAACAATAGTCCTTTAGACAGGCTAAGTATACATTTTCATTTCATACTATAAGTACATTTCAGAGCCTGCACTTTCATACCATACGTATATAATTTCATTTCTGTACTTTTTACGTTTTCTTAGTAGGGATGTCAAGTCCGTCTTTTTTCATATAAGTATCTATGCTTCTACTTGAGTATGAGAACTGTGTATTTGTGCATCTTGGGCAAGTGTGTGTATAGACAGTATGTATGTACTGCAGATGTGTTCTTATTATGTGATCATGAATGCATGTTCCTGTGTGTGTGTGTGTGTGTGTGTTTAACATGTGTGTGTGATTCATGGCCATTTTTCTTTAGAATGTCCCAGTAGAAAAGAGTAGTGCTCAGTGTAGTGGTTCATTTAAAACTGGAAACACTTATGGCAGTGAACTCCAAGCCAGAACCTTGAGGATGAGTACAAGTGTCACATTTGAGAGGTTAATGTACAAGTGCCACATTTGAGAGGTTAATGCTCCTAGTTCTCAGTGTACAGTTACAGTTAGACAAAGTTGTGTGTATTCAAGAAAAACACTGTCACTATGACTTAACATGAGGTGTGCGGTAGTAGCTGTATTGTATTTGATATAAGGTGTGTGCGGTTCTAGCTCTGTTGTTTTTGACATGAGGTGTGTGTGGTATTTTAATGCAATCCCTGGTAGTCGGGTAGTCTGTGTTATTGACTGCACGCTGATACACAGTGCTATCTCTCTCTCTCTCTCTCCGCCCAAATGCTTTCACACTGAGCCTGCCCAGAACTCTCCCTTCTCCCAATCCCAGCTGTCTCTCCCTCTCCTCAGCCCACACATGCAGCTCTGTCTCTCCACACACACACACTCTCTCACGACCTGCGCGCTCACCTAACAACCAGGCTGCAATTAAGCTGTGGACACACATGACCACACACACACAGACACACACACACAATAAGCACCTCTTTCAACTAATACATTAACAGGAGTGTGCGCACACCCACCCACACTATGATATACAAGGTATAATAAATTGCATAATAAACTTTTATTCTGCATCTGAGCAATCATAAAAACATACACACATAGATTGTTCATACCTGCATTACAGTAGGCCTGAGCACATAAACAAGCAAGAGAAGAACTACTCAGATGTAAGGCTGCAAGATGGCGGCATGCACGCTAACCCTAACCTTGCTGTAGGACATGTAGATGGCACCCTAACCCTGCTGTAGGACATGT
>JAGFZM010001320.1:74814-87642 GCA_017657215.1 Limnothrissa miodon
ACTCCACAGCTGAAGAAATACATTTCATTCTAATTCTGACCATAGACTCCCCCAATTATTGCAAAAACATTGAGACACATAAGACTGTAAACTGCCTATGACCATCAATTACAAGGTTTGGTTTCTTATTTCAGTATAGTCCGGTACAATGAACTGGTGCTGTGGGATGTGACTTTACCTTGTGTAGCATGATGGCCACAAACACAATGAGCTGAACGCTGGTCTGAGATGTGGAGGCAGCAGCACCAAGAGCAACACCATCAGCTGAAATTAACACATTATTATGGGAAACACATTATTATGGGAAACTCATTATTATGGGAAACACATTATTATGGGAAACACATTATTATGGGAAACAGTATTGATAATGCATTCTTATCTTATGCAGCATCTGAAATTAACACATTATTATGGGAAACAGTATTGATAATGCATTCTTATCTTATGCAGCATCTGAAATTAACAAATTATTATGGTAAACAGTATTAAAAATGCGCTCTTATCCGATAATTCATCTGAAATGAAAAAAATGATTGATGTAAACCGTATTGAAAATTCACTCTAATTCAATATAGCATCTGAAGCATCTGATCAGCCTATGTAGCATCTGAAAAACTGATAATGACAAAAGCTCAACTTTTTATAAAAGACAACAGTGTCAACTAGAAAAATGACTAGTTGCCAACCTACCTGCAGCATGGACGACAAGGCCCAGAGTTGTGGTGATCTTTGAGCTGACTGCCCTTGCTGACTCAGGATCTGGATACAACAACAGTAAGAGTCACAGATCAATCAGCGGCTGCCCACCATGACCCAGCGCATAATCATGACCCAGCGCATAATCATGACCCAGCGCATAGTCATGACCCAGCGCATAATCATGACCCAGCGCATAGTCATGACCCAGCGCATAGTCATGACCCAGCGCATAGTCATGACCCAGCGCATAGTCATGACAATGGCAAAGGTTGAGAGTGCAAAAGCTAAAGGGTTGCCCCAGAGCTTTAGAAGGCCATCACCTTGACAACAAACACCTCCCATCCTGACTACAATATTTTGATCAATATCGAGATCAATATTTTGATCAACATCAATATTTTGTAGCTTTCAACTAAGTAATACTTGCGAATGTATGCAGGATTCTTTCTAAAGGTTAAGTTGTAAAAAGTTGGAGTAGAATAAAAAACATGTATAAGCTATTTATTGTTCCAGCTTCCTACCATATATAGTACAAAACAGCTCAATGCAAGCTTTCTAATTATAATATTAAATAGTCTCTGAAACCAACACCCCCCCCCCCACACACACACACACACATCTATCTATTTTCTGCAGAAAGCACAAAGCCAACTCACCATCACTACTGTGCATGTGTGAAGAGCCAATCTGATCCACCAACAGCATAAAGACGAAGCCCAACACCAGGGACACACCGATGTAGGCATGAAGGTGTTCGTGCCCATGTTCACCGCCCGACCCTGCAGCTGCTTCCACGGCCACCTTGGGCTCTGACACCCCAGACTCGTCATGCCCATGGCCACTGTGTCCAGCTAGGAGAATGGAATTAAAGAAAAGGTAAGAAAAGTCTCTAGCTCATCATCATGATGCCTTAAGGCAGTCCCATATGCATTTAAATCATACGAACTCATGTAACAGCTGACACGGGGGAAAAGAAGAATGTCCATACACACCCTCCAGAACTTCCTCATAGAGTGCATGAACACCTTCTGGGATGATGACCGCAAGTGCAGTTCCACATAAAAGCCCCGCCCCCAGGACTGTCACCAGCTTCAGTTTTTCCTGATGGGCAAATTAATGGAGCTTTTAACTTCATAATCCTTATCTGTACAAAACAAACTGTGCATATGAATAATCAAGAGAATTCGATTATACTTTCTTAATCCCGAAGAAAACTGTATATGGAAACTAGATGTGTAGAAAAACTATTTGTGTGTGCCAAGACAGAAAATAGTTTATCAAGAGTGAATTCAACTCTAATTTCTTCCTTTCTTGTATTAGCAATCTGTAGCCTTTGAGACTTCGGCTACATGGTTACAAATCGTACAGGCCAATATCCATGGAGTGGATGGTCCGCTAATCTTTGACACAAATGCTTAACGTTACATCTGGAATCACTCAGTTATAATCACCATAAAAAAATGACGAGCGCATCTGAAAGGGAAGAAACTACCATACTGCATGATGCAAACAACAAAGTGTTTCGTAACGTCAACTTTTCCAAAGCACAATGTCCATGGGCATTTGCATACAGCAACAAACGAAAAGACACTCACCTCTGAGAAATTTACAGCCAAGGGAATGGTTCCGGCAACATAACACCCTACTAACATTGCCAATGAAAGCAAGCTGATTGAGCTAAAATCATCCATACTTGGAGCTTTTGGTAGTATTACCCAAACTAATCACGAAGCTCAATTAACGTTATAACTACCTGTTTGTATGGGGTAATTGGTTGAGACCAGTCACGAAAAAAATCAAGTATGACTCGAATAACGGAATGTAACGTTATCAGTCAACGTGCAGTCAGTAGTATTCAACGTAAACCAGCAGACATAATTAAGTAATTGATTAAGGTTTGTTATGATTTCTTAACAGTGTGCTAACGTTAGCTATCTAACCTAACGTTAGCTCCGTAGACAAACAAACTATAACGTTTCCACAATCTGTTCTTCCTAGCACTCGGATCAGGGATCGCGTGTAAACAACCTAGGAGTTCGGGAACCCTATGCAAATAAAATAAGAAAACAGTATCCAGATACGTGCGAACTACGTGTTCGCTTTTTTAATGATACCCACAAACACGGAAACCCATCCTCCTTAACTTGCAGTTAGCAAACATCGCCTGCCTAGCCACGTTCAATGGCCCCTTGCCACAGTGGCAGAAAACACCATGGACAGTAGAAAATGCGCCAGATAACGTTAGCTAGCCTATTTAGTTAGCTCTTGCAATTAATGTCACCGACGCCGAAGAACAAATCACAGTTGTGTTGGTGAAAAGCCATCACGCGGTGGTTTCAAATATTACTAAAATATTTTTGTGTTTAAATAATTTTAGAGATAATGACTGAACGTCTACTAACTCGCTTATCTTAGCTTGCTAGCTATCTTAGCAGTTTACATTCTGAAGCCACCGGGGCACTCGCTATGGATTCTGGGATACATCCGTTTCAGTTGACCTTTAACTTCATTTTATCAAAATAAAAGTTTAATTTACAAACGTCCACA
Organism: Limnothrissa miodon; assembly: GCA_017657215.1. Taxonomy (NCBI): domain Eukaryota; kingdom Metazoa; phylum Chordata; class Actinopteri; order Clupeiformes; family Clupeidae; genus Limnothrissa; species Limnothrissa miodon. The sequence continues at coordinate 78,064 of JAGFZM010001320.1, forward strand.
CAGTATAGACATATCACAGTAAACAGCCATATGGTATATCAGTAGGCTAGTAATCAGTCACTGTTGTATAGCTATAGAGCTGTTAGTTTACACAGTAATAGAGTCTAAAAAAGAAGGTTTGATCATTTACGTATTGTTTTAGGCTTTGGTGCCTAGTAGCTTGGAGCATCTTCAGAAATGTATGAAAATGGATGGGGAGATATATTTTTTGTTTTAATATGTTTTTTTTATAGGAGGCAAACATTAATGTTACTAATGTTTTCAAAATACTCATAAAAATATAAAATTTCAACATTTCTGTTATTTGCGTTATAGCCTGCTATACACGTGTCAATGCGGTAGCATGCCACGTAGTTGGCTGATGTAAACAAACCAGCAGATGTGTCAAGGGTCATGGATTCCGAAAGATACAGTAGCTGATGAGAACAGAGGATTCAGGGAAGAATGGACAATGCGGAAGGATTGCATGCATGTTTGCTTTGTAATGAGAAGTTGTCAAACAACAAAAAGAGTAATTTGGATGTCCGGGGAAGTCATGCTAAATTTGCAGCCAAGAAAACGTGCGATTGAAATACTTCTGGAGAAATTAGAGGAGTGCAAAGGTAGATTTAAGAAGTGGATTGTATCTCCAAAGTCACACAAAGCTTATATAAGACTGTTAATTTATTGCGGCTCCAAACCACTTTTTATTTATTTATTTATTTATTTATCTTTGAATATTTTAGGTTGCCGTTGACGACCCCTCTTATAGGCCTTTTTTACGTTAAAAAGTAGCTCTTGTGTAGTTAAAGCATTTCTGTCATCCGTTTTTTGTAACTTAGCTTGCTACGTTTTGTCTTCAGGTAGCTTTGGTGTAGTGAGGCTTCATCTGATGTGGAGTAATCTGATGGTGGGTTAGTTAACTACATTTTCTGAGTAGCTTGCCCAGCACTGCAACACACATTGGCCGGGTTTCCCAGATTCGTTAAGAAGCTCTTAACGCTAAGATCTTCTTTGGAGCGCTAATCTGGCCAATAAGAGCTCTTAAAGAGCGCTCCAAAGAAGATTTTAGCATCTGGGAAACCCGGCCATTGACTGTTGCCAATTACAAGCTACTCTTTAGGACTCAAATACGTTTGTAAATCTGACTATGATGACGTCAGTGCCTCACCAGCCATGAACCTCACCGCACGTCACTGAGTATAGCCGAGTATCTTAACAGTATTGATTCAGCAAGAGCTTGGCCATATGTCTTGAAGGAAAACTTGAAAGAAAACTATGGGCAGGGGTTAGGTCCTGTTGGAAGATGAAATCTGCATCTCTGGAAAAAGGAATCATGAAGTCCTCTAAAACATTCTTGTAGACTGTTGTAGTGCCCTTGGATTTAAGAAAGCAGAGTTTAGCAATTCCTCCCCAAATCATGACTGTGGATATTTCACACAAGACCACTAGCAGCTTGAGTTTTGTTGCTCACCCGTCTGTGAACCCCTTGGACCTTGGTGTCATCCGATTCCATTGTATTCCATTTTTTCAGTACATTCAGTAACCAAGTAAAAGAAGCAATAACAAATAAGAAAGAAAAAAGAAAGCAAAAAGGTGCCTCTAGACCCCAATGGGCCACTAGATGTCTCTGGTGTCTCTAGACTCTAATGGGCTACTAGGTGTCTCTGGTGTCTCTAGACCCCAATGGGTCACTAGGTGTCTCTAGACTCTAATGGGCTACTAGGTGTCTCTAGACCCCAATGGGTCACTAGGTGTATCTAGACTCTAATGGGCTACTAGGTGTCTCTAGACCCCAATGGGTCACTAGGTGTATCTAGACTCTAATAGGCCACTAGGTGTCTCTAGACCCCAATGGGTCACTAGGTGTATCTAGACTCTAATAGGCCACTAGGTGTCTCTGGTGCCTCTAGACTCTAATAGGTCACTAGGTTTCTCTAGACTCTAATGGGTCACTAGGTGTCTCTAGACTCTAATGGGTCACTAGGTGTGTCTAGACTCTAATGGGTCTCTAGGTGTCTGGTGTCTCTAGACTCTAATAGGCCACTAGGTGTCTCTAGACTTTAATCTTCTTTATCCCTATTTCAAGGACAATAACGGTAAAAACGACTAGATATAATTAATTTAACGCAATTTCAAATACCAGTGGTTGACAAATATCTGGCCCGCTAGATGAGGTTGATTAAAATAAAAACCTATTATGTTTAAAATGAACTGAAGCACTATCCCCTAGCACTATGCTCCTTAAGGTTTCTGCTATGTAGCTTGATTGTTATCCTCGTTTTGTAAGTCGCTTTGGATAAAAGCGTCTGCTAAATGCATAAATGTATAAATGTATGTTTGCTGTCAAAAACGACAATTTTATTACACTATCACCATCACTTCCTCAATAACCTCAGTGTCAGCCTGTTGTTGTATTAATCCATGCTGCATTGAGGGACGCATTTGTAACTTTTTGCTGCGCTGTAAGTGCCTGATGAAGAGCTTTATATATCCAGCCGTCTGCGCTTCAATTAAATTAAACTAAATTCAATTTTATTTGTATAGCACATTTTACAAAAGACAGGTCTCGTAGCGCTGGGCCCCCCTACTTCCTGGGCCCTTCTGGGTCTCTTGTCCCCCCCTGTCGGCGGGCCTGCTGGTGGGGATGGTAGTTTGTAGGCCTACCTGTCCTTTTTTCGGACGCGCTAATTTTCATTAGCATGCTTGTTTTTTTTCATCGTGTCTCTCTCTACCAAATCCACTAACGACAAAAGCCCTCACTGTGGTGCATTGGTCTCTACCTACCTCTTTCGTTCTGGTAGCGTTAAGGCTGGAATATACTTCTGCTTCACAGCGATACCTTCGTCAATGTTTTTAATGTATACTTCTGCGTCGGAGTCACCGCAACGCCTGGGTCATTCTTGGAACGTTTCTCGAACGTGGAGTCAAAGATTGTTTGGAACCGCTTCATCAACCATCTCTGGTGAAGTGTTGCCATATGTTACTAGCGGCACAGTGATTATTAAAGCCATGCAGGTAAATAAAGGCGTGAACTCTCGTGACAGCCTACCACAGAGGATACCGTAACTTTAATTGAGATTCGGGAAAAAACGTGACAGCTTCTGTGTGGGAGCACTTTGGATTAAAACTGAATGACCATGGTGAACCACTTAGCCTAACCTCTACCAGCTGGTATGTCACATTTGTTGTAAACAGTAGACCTACAATGTTAGCAGCTAAACATGCATGCCATTAAACATAATCATCCGATGTCATTTTCCCAGCTAGGGCTGGGAAGACTAGGCAGTCTACTATTTTGCCGCGCTCTTTACAGTAAGCTACATGTATGTAGGCAATGTTTTTTTTATTATTGTTATGGCATTTTGTAGGCTACCTGCTCTGTGGTTAGCGCTGTCCCGTTCTGAAGTAAAGAATGTGTCCCAAGTTTTATCGACAGTCCTATCTTTATTACTAATTAAATCCGGCCAGAATCTAAGGAAATACGGTAAGATACATGCCCTCTAGTGAAAATCTTTCACTTAATATTAATGCAGATATAGTCATGCATAACCCCCTTTTCATTAAACTATTTCAATGAAAATGCATTTATTAAAATAAGCCTTTTGAGATGGACCATCAAATTTTATTTTTTATTAGGCTACACTTTTAGATATTTCTCTGTGTGTGTGACTGTTTGTACCATTTTATTTCTCTTATACAACACAGAATGTGAAATAAGCCTCAAAACACTTTAATAAAAGCAGGAAATTATCATTGACCAAATAATTATTATTGACCAAATAAAACACATCATTTACAAGCAAAGCAAAATCGCTCAGCGGTTTATCAGAAATATAAAACAAAAACAAAATGACGTTTTGACATCAATTTTATTGTTTATCGCAATAAATTCTGGGAAAATTAATAGTTCAGCTAAATTTGTTATCGTGACAGGCCTATTGGAGGGTCTGTTCATTTTTACCTCCTCTCAAATGAATTTTGAGGTACAGTAAATACTTTTTAGATATTTAACGATTGTTATTTTCTGGTGTCTGCCCTTTGTGGCTGTCTGATTGTGGAACACACATGGTCAGACTACTATCCGCTTCCTTTCAATTCCATTTATAGGTCTTGTGGCCTTCTCATAGAATGCTAAAAAGATTTTCTTCTCCAGAAATAGAGATGCTACTGGTTCAGTGTGTTCATATTTTACTTGGCCAATATGGTCTCCCTCAGGTATGGCTTCTGTTAAGACTGATTGGCCACTATGGTCTCCCTCAGGTATGGCTTCTGTTAAGACTGATTGGCTCACAGCAGACTGATTGGCTCACAGCAGACCCAACATAAAGGGAAACCACAACGATCGCGTTTAAATAAATTTATTGTGACAATAAATAATAGGATCAGCATAATGTATAAAAATAAAATGTAATGCAATGAGTGTATGAGTGCATACTCTTTTCGCTGTGCAACGTCTAAAGCAACGTATGCCTCTTGGGCTTTACCTGAAATTACACTCTGCAAGAGCAAAATGCGCTCAGAATCTCTCCAGCCATGATCAGTTGCTAACATGTCAAATAATGAAAAGAGGACGTCAGGATCGCGCTCATTAAATTTGGGTAAAAGCTTGATCATGTTCGATAAATTAAGTTCAAAAGGCAATCGACCCTGTTGAGAAGGATAGCCTCTGACACTGCCACCCGGCGCTCTCCCCTCCACCAACAGTCTTACTCGTTCCTGCTCTTGTTGAACTTTCTTATATTCAAGCTCTCTGTCCTTCTCGCGTTCTTCTCTCTCATTTTCGTGTTCCTTTTCCCTCTCTCTTACTAATAATTTGTCCCGTTCCAACTGCATTTCCAACAATTTAAATTGTTGTTCAATAGTAAGAGTAGACACAGGATTATCAACATTTACTTCTGCTGGAGCCAAAGATGCCATTGGAGTTAAGGGATTTTTGGGGAACACACTAACTCACTAACTGATCTTTAGTTGATGCTTTCAATTTAGTGACAGACAGAGAAGTTTAAAAAACACTCTATTTATCCATCGCAAAAGAAAAAAAAACTAGACCTCCCACACACAGGTTACACGATTTGCGCACACAATCCAACAGCCAATCCAAAATATAGGCTACTCAAACAAAAACAAACAAGCACTCACTCACCAAAATTCCTGAATAATGCGATGTAAGTCCCAACACAAACGAAGGACTAGTAATGTTTAGGAAAAAGTGGAGCAAACCTGCATCTACAACCAACTATAAAAGAAAATCCTATTCCCACATCCTGCGTCTTCACGTGCCCCCGCGATTGAGCTACAAACAGCTCCCCCCCCGTTCGACACGCAAAAACAACAAATAACAGGAAATTAAAAAAAAAAAACTTTTAAGCGGTCTCACCTAAGACAGGATGTTCATGATGCTACGCTACAAGGGTTTCCCAAATCACACAACTGTGAAACACACAGCCGATAGACGTAGTCACCAAAACTAACATGCAATATCTGCTTCTAATAGCACAATATGCAATGCTAAGTGATCACCAACATTTTTACCGAACCAAATCTCCTTTAGGACGAGCCCCCAAATAACGAGCCCCCAAACGCGTTTAAATAAATGTATTGTGACAATAAATAAAAGGATCAGCATAATGTATAAAAATAAAATCTAATGCAATGAGTGTATAGTGCAATGAATAAACAAAACATAATGACGACGAGAAGGAGTTGGAAGGAGATTCCCCGGAGCACCAGGCGAGTCCCCCTTCAGCTACGGGCAAGTGAGTGAGAGAGCGACTTCGCGCCAGAGCTGGCCCTCTTATGGCCGCACCAATCAAGCTCCCAGGCACCACCCCTTATCTCAGCAGCCTGCAGGACACAGACAAAACCAGGCGGGGCGTAACACTTCCTTAAACACACACATTCACTTACTCGGACATACAAAATACATTCATTGCATTCATTCATTGAATCTATTGCTGTTTGAATTATTTTGCCTCTAGGCTATCCAAAAATATTGCACAAGCTGCACTTTAGTGCACTCTATTGACAGATGAGAGAGACAGAAAGGCTGTTGTACACATTGGCATAATTTGTTGACCGGAAAGTGTGTTTTCAGATTCTCAAGGATAAATTTATAAAGGGCCTAATTGGCGCTTATATAAGCTGCTTCCCTGAACACATCAACTTTGATTTCAGCACTCAATATTATCCTTGATCCATGTTGAGAAGGCTTCCTTTGAAGTCCTGTGCCCTTCAGTAGGTTTAAATGGGAGACACATCATCAGGGCATCAATTGAGTAGTGTTCAAACATGACGTTTTCAGGTAAATTTTAAAATCAACCTCAGCTTAATTCAAGCTTAAATCTATACTGAATTAATGAACATGTTTGTTTGGTGCTGGTGCAATCTGCCAATTCCTTTCCTGGATGTGTCACACCATGTATAACTCAGAATAATAAAATAATAATTATTATAAAATAACTGTAAAATAATAAATAATTGACAAATTAGTTTATTGGACAGTTTATTGGTTAATAATGTTATAAAGAAGATTAAATCAGTTTATTATAGCAACGTTCTGTTTTTTTCACTCACGAGCTCCCTCTAAAGACCACTGTACTGCATTCTGTTGGAGCAATAGTGAAGCATGGGCTCTGTTCTCAGCATAATGTGCCATGTGTTGACGCACGCATAGCAGAGTTTGAGCAGTTGATGTGTTGAGGTGAGGTGTGTTAAGGTGAGGTGTGTGAAGGTGAAGTGTGTTAAGGTGAGGTGTGTGAAGGAGAGATAAAGGGGGAAATGAAGGAAAGAAGGGGAGGAGAAACAAGGTACAATCCTCCACAGAGTTTTCCTGTAAAGTGCAAGAGGAGGAGAAACAAGGTACAATCCTCAATAGAGTTTTCCTGTAAAGTGCAAGAGGAGGAGAAACAATGTACAATCCTCCATAGAGTTTTCCTACATTTACATTTTACATTTATGCATTTGGCAGACGCTTTTATCCAAAGCGACTTACAAAACGAGGATCCACCAGCGTGGGACGACACATGAGAAGAGTCTGGATTGCCTTGGGCGAGGTGCCGGGACTGCCAGTCGACAGTCATTGGAGGACCGGAGTTGTCGGGGGGTAGCCTGAGCTTTTATGAGAGCGCTTAGATAAAAAGGGGCAGATCCTCTAAGCACTTTGTAAGTCAGCATCAGTGATTTGAATTTGATGCGAGCCGCCAGAGGCAACCAGTGGAGTTCGATTAGCAGAGGGGTGACATGCGTCCTCTACGGCTGATTGAAGATGAGACGTGCCGGAGCATTTTGGATCATCTGAAGTGGCTTGACGGCACAGGCAGGAAGTCCTGCCAGAAGGGCATTGCAGTAGTCAAGGCGTGAGAGGACCATAGTTTGAACCAGCAATTGGGAGGCTTGTTGAGTTAGGTATGGTCTGATCTTTTTGATATTGAATAGTGCGAAGCGGCAGGCCCGGGCAACAGAAGCAACATGGTCATTGAAGGTTAGCTGGTCGTCAATCATAACACCTAGGTTCCTGGCTACCCGTGAGGGAGCAAGAGACAAGGAGCCAGAGTTGATGCAAATGTTGTGGTGAATAGTTGGTTTCGCTGGGAGGACCAGCAGCTCGGTTTTTGAGAGGTTCAGCTGGAGATGATGGTCTTGCATCCATGCAGAGATGTCAGAGAGGCAATCGGAGATTCGCGTTTGGATGGTTGGGTCATCGGGTGAGAATGACAGATAGAGCTGGGTATCATCGGCATAGCAGTGGTAAGAGAAGCCGTGCTGGCGGATGATTTGGCCCAAAGAAGTGGTATACATGGAGAAAAGAAGGGGGCCCAACACAGATCCTTGGGGTACTCCAGTAGCAAGGTGGTAAGGTGCAGAGGTGTGTCCTAGCCAGGACACTTTGAACAGTCGCCCAGTGAGGTAGGATTCGAACCAGCAGTATGCATCACCCTTGATGCCCATGTTTGACAGTACAGACAATAGAATACTGTGGTTTACTGTATCAAACGCAGCTGACAGGTCAAGCAGGATGAGTACAGATGACCTTGATTCCGCTCTGGCTTCTTTTAAGGCTTCAACCACAGATTGTAGAGCTGTTTCAGTGGAGTGGCCGCTCTTAAAGCCAGACTGGTTGTGGACGAGTAGATTCTGTTGGCTCAAGAATTCAGTAACCTGTTTGAATACCGCCCTTTCAATAGTTTTAGCAAGGAACGGAAGGAGAGAGACCGGCCTGTAGTTTCCCACTTGGTCGGGGGCAAGAGAGGGTTTTTTGAGTAGAGGTGTTACCTGAGCATGCTTGAATGCAGAAGGGAAGATTCCTGTTGATAGTGAAGCGTTGATCACATGTGTGATAGCTGGTGTGATAGTTGGAGCAATCGATTGCAAGAGGTTGGTTGGAATTGGGTCCAGAGGGCACGTTGTAGGACGGCTGCAAGTGAGAAGTTTGGACACATCCATTTCGGTGAGGGGTTTGAATGAAGGAAATGTCGCGGCAGGACTATTGCAATCGGAGGTGCTTCCGCTAGTTTATGGTCCAGTTCTAGCCTTTGCAGTTGGTTCAGAGAACTGCCTACTGATGGCAGCTACTTTGTCGTTGTCGTTCCTGATGGCAGCTACTTTGACTTTGTCGTTCCTGTAAAGTGCAAGAGGAGGAGAAACAAGGTACAATCCTCCATAGAGTTTTCCTGTAAAGTGCAAGAGGAGGAAAAACAAGGTACAATCCTCCATAGACTTTTCCTGTAAAGTGCAAGAGGAGGAGAAACAAGGCACAATCCTCCATAGAGTTTTCCTGTAAAGTGCAAGAGGAGGAGAAACAAGGCACAATCCTCCATAGAGTTTTCCTGTAAAGTGCAAGCAATGAGCAGAGTGGGTCTTTGTTTATTTAGAGGTATACAATACGCTCAATCGAATCAAATTGAACTGGGACAATAATGGAAGGACTTGAATCATGAATATTGGAGAAATTATCTATATGACTACTGATCTCATCAGCCACTTTAAAATGATGCCATTCACTAGCCCTCGTTATTCTGTACTAGCTGTTAGCTGTAATAAACATGACTAGTGATACAATAATCACAGTATTGTTCTGGGACACAATGGCACTGATTACTCTGACAGCAACAGAATCAGATAGATGGAATTAAAATGATGGCTATATTATATATTATATTATGGCTATATTATTATTACTCTTAAACACATAGACTGGAGGAGGGGGTGGCTCTACTGTAAAAGCATTTTGAAAAATGCACCCCCATGGTAAACCTAGATGCCAACAGCCCTCGGTCCAGGTTAGGTTAGGGTTTCAGGCTTAAAAAAACGATTTTTTGGTTTTCTTGGCCCACTGTTCGCCTACAACAACCCTATTCCACTGCTCCAGGTTAGTATCTGGCAAAACCCCAGCCTACAACAAACTTTGTGTGGACCAAAGCCCCCTTGTTCAAACCCAACAAATTAATGTTTTGAGTACAATGTTGTATTATCTGTTTACGGCAAATCAGACCTCACCTTCTCACAGGTGCAGAAAATCTAGAAGTGGCTTGTTAGTCTAGAAGTGGCTCTTGTCAGAGTTAATGTAGGGTAGTCAGAGTTAATGTAGGGTAGTCTTGT
>JAGFZM010001320.1:131161-148578 GCA_017657215.1 Limnothrissa miodon
GGGGGGGGGGGGGGGGGGGGGGTGCTGCAGCATCACCGCCACTAGACGAGATCCCTTCATGTCCTCCATGGAGCTAACAGATGTCACCCATTGCCCTGCAACAAGAAACAATTAATTTCACCATTTGTCATTGTCGTCTGTATTTTTTGGCATATAACTGAAATAGATGTAAACGCAATAAATGTCAACCACATAAGCCAATTTATGTAGCAGGCTTCACATTTTGCGTTAGAGGGATTTTAAAAGAAGTTTCCTGCTGTTATATAGATCAGACATCAGTTTCAGTAAAATGTTTCGACATTCAAATGAATAATACCGAATAATATGCTACACACATATGCTACACACAGCTTGTTTTCCCAAGATATAACTCCTGGCGGCTAACCATGTAGCTATCGTTAACGTCAGCCTGCCTGGACAGTCTGTAGCTAACGTACGTTGCCTTCTTCAAATTTGATGGAAGCGCTAAAGCTAAAGTAGCTGGTAGCAAAAAACAGTCATTGGTTATACACAATTAAAAGGTTAAACATTACAATTTCACACATGCTTTAATATAGATCTGCATTAAGACTGTATTAACACTTCATCAAGATGATGTGCCTCTGAACAAAAATAATTCTTGTTACTTTAGGAACGGTAGGCTACATAAGACATACCTCAGAAAATATCTCAGAATTGTTTTCCACTTCATCAAACCTCGGTTTTGCTCCCCAAGCACTGTCGATTTCACTTGATCTTGATCTCGGAGTTTCCGTAGTAGTAAATTACACAAATTTCACACCAAATCACTGTTACAGAGCGAACGTGAAGTACTGCTGCTGCATTATAACGTTAATCCCTTTACTCTGATTTTAAATATGAGGACCAGATAAGAGCCAATCATCCTTAAGAATCACAACGTTCTATTCAATTTGATTGGAGCAGGTTTTGGCGCTGGATCAAGGATAATCTGTGTTCATAAGTATTAATAGTGTTTATGTATTTTATTTATTATAAACTGTTCGCAATATAATTTACATTGCTGCGCCCTCCAACGTCAACACGGAGCCACGACTATGATCACTGTCATGACCTGGTGTCCATTAATTAGGGGTGAGTCTCAATATTTCTGTAGACCTATGCAATTCAGCGCAAGGGCTCAAATCACCATCAACGTCATATCAGTGTTATAGGCTACGTGACAATAAAAACAAAACCAATATAAGACAAAAAAATATCCAGCAAGATTTGTTTTATAAAATAGCTCCCTTTTTTAATTTAAGATGACGTGGCAGTCAGAACATTATTAAGATCAGTGGAGACATGCAAAAGAGCCCCTATGATAATATTAGGCTAACAGTCCAAATAAAAACAGAAATGCCCAGCAGAATATGGCATGATATGCTGTGTTAGCCCATGAAAAACAGTCTAAAAATTTAGTTTCGCCCAGGGAATCCTAATTCAAATTACATTTTACAAATGTTGGAGATGGTCAACATGCATCAGATATGCTGCATGTCTTAACAAATAGCCTATCCGGGTTAAAATATCTCTGGATTCTACCCAGTGCAAATCCGGAGTCAAAACACATCAATATTTGTACGGATTCATAAAAAATCAGGATATGATCAAAACCTGGTCCGGATATGCTGCGTGTCATTGAAAATATCCAGTCAAAATATCTCTGGATTCTAGCCTATTTTGCCCAGTGACACTGTTTCTTTTCTAATGCAATGCATGATGCTCATTATAAGACGTCCACGTTTGGCGTCAATTCCTTTCATTAGCGTTTAATACTAGGCCCCTACCAGCCAGTAGAAGCATTAGGAAACAAGAAACCAAATGTCCAAAAGGAACTTCGTCTTATTATGCGTTTAGCAATTGCATTTGTTTACACTGTAGACATGCAGTCATAATTCCTCGTCGTAATTTATGCCTATAGGCTATATATTACTTGGAAATTTAGCTTACTTTCTGTCGGCCTTCTAACTTTTATCTCATTAATGCAAAGTCAAGAGAATGGGTGGTTAATGATAGACAATTTTAAAAATAGCCTAATACAATTCGAACTTTAATGCTGAGCGAACTAAAATTAGCCTATCTGCCTCTTAGCCTTTCATTCTATGTGATATCGTACACAAAGTAACCACAAGCACCATAGATAATAACATATAGATAACAGAAAAAGTATATGCACATGATTAACCAAAAAATATAGATATCCTGACCTCCGGTGATCTCACCGCTTGCCGGGAAACAGAAGAGTCAATGAGAATAATGTGCATCAGTTGAACTTCGGTAATCAGATTGGCCGTGTCATACAGTATATCCGCTATCCAGCAGAGGGAAACAAATGTTGCACGGTGCACTGGTTGGTTGGTTGGTTGGTTGGTCAGCCCCCCCCCCCCCCCCCCCCTAAAAAAAACTCTTCGGATCTGCGCGATTCACAAAAGTCACCCACAATGACGTGAAAAAAGCGGGAGGCGCCGAAAAGCGAGCTGTTTGCATTCCTGATTTAGGTATTTTTGCTCTCCAGGAAATATCATATGTGGCTAACCGCAGCACAGGCAAACCTCCAGAGAACGGGTGAAAATGGACCCAACCAAATAAAGGCCCTTCTGCCTCTCTCTATTTGCAGTAGGTGTCATACTTGAGTAGGGCTCCTAGCTTGGTTCCTGCTAGTCTCTTGTTGAACTCCTCATCCATCTGCTGGCTCTGGGCTTCACTGAAGTGGTTCTTCCAACCACCCACCTCACCTGGTGAATATAAGAAATAATATAGTAGACATAGTAAATTGTCTGTGGTAGCAACATGCTAATTCACAGTTCAAAATCAATGATCTCTGACTTGTTTAGGTACAGAGGGGGGGTTTACTAGCCTGGCTTCCGTGACTATAAGTTCAGGAGCTTAGCATGGCCAACCTTCTGTAGAGTCCTGCACAGGTTCGGGTACCCGTGGGTGAACCGCGGATGAACCGCAAATTTTAATGAAACGGGTGAAAAACGTTGTGCTGTGTCGGATACGGGTTTGGGTCGGGTCGGACACAGGAGAGCTTGGGTCTAATTTGTGGTTTACATTAGGCTACAAAACAATATGTGCAACAAAAAATACAGTTCTAATTCAGTGAAATAATAATACAAATAAAAATAAATCAAGATCATAATATAAGCCTTTTCTTTCCGGTTCGGTTCCGATGTCTATCAGATGCCTCAATGGCACTATGGGGGAAAGCTCGTTTCTTATTGGTGCCCGATTTTTCAGGACAATAAATGAATTAAAACGGGAGGTTGGCCAGACTGACTTGCTCACGAAATTGATTGTAGCGTCACAGGAAGTATGGGTGGACCACTGTTATTGTTAATACCACTGTTAATACCACTGGTATTATTGGAAAGGACTGCCTCTGCTGTAAGCTCCCGTCCAGGGCTTGGTGGCCACTGACCATTCCTTTGGTAGTGTTGGCTTGTTATACATTATTCCTTAGTAATGCTGCTATAGACTAATGCCGCAACAACCCCCCCACCCATCTGTTAAGCCACACAATTTTTACTCTTTCTCCTCTCTCTCTCCTCTACACTTCTTTCTCTCTCATCACTTAGCCAACATCTATACATGGTTGCAATATAACTCACATTCTCTGAAATCTCATGAGGACTCTCTGACTTTCCATTCCATTACCACCCTGCCGTGAGTCATCACTGCCTTGTACTGCCTGACCATGCACCTCTTGCCTCCTGGGTACCCAACCAACCCCACTGAACATGCCATCCTGCTGAGGACCTTCTTCGGTCCATGCCACTACCTCCCTCCTGAGGGTCAGCCCTGCCTTCCACTGCCTGATCCTGCATCTCTGATGACCCTGACATGATTGATACAGCCTCCAGCTGGCCCCTGGCTTGACCTAATGACATGGGACTATATCCTGGAATTATAATGGGACTCCTATATTACTTTATTTATACCACAATTTTCTTATATTGTGTACCTAATGGAATAATAGTGGACTAATTACCATCTGAAAGACTGAAAACCTGCCCTAGGCAGTTGGGCTAACCCCTTGAGCCGTCGGAACTGCCCAAGGTTTCTTCCTTTACCATAACAAGTAAAAACAAAAAACGCTGCAAAGGAGTTTTTCCTTGCCCCTGTTGCTCATTGGGCCTCTTTGTGTGAAGCACTTTGAGACAAGACTTTTGTAAAAATGCGCTATATAAAAAAAAAATTAATTGATTTGTTACTGTGAATACATTTAAGTATAGAAATCAGCATTTCATTTGCCGGCAGTACTTCGTGGCTAGTACAAACCTCATGAATAATTTAGCATCTTCATTCACTAAATGAGAAAAAGAAAGCCCAAGATGCTATTTGCACCCATGTGTATATAACCAAAGATGCTTTTGGCACCTGGTGGCAGAGTAAACGTGGCTGTTTACACCTACAGTCATTCCCAATTGAGAGTGGCAGCGAGACTCACGTAAAACATGAGTCACGGCATTACGAGATGTGTCACTGCAGCTACCGCCGCTAGGAGGCAGCACAAGACCTCTCTAATGATTGCACAACATTCGGAGAGTTAAGCGGAGCAAGAGACGTTAGTTTACTTCCTTGTTCTATTTTTGCAATATGCAGTTTGGTCTGATATAGTCAAATTTTTATGCTAGAATTACTTTACATTTTTTTTACATATATTTTGGACCCTATGGCTTAACAATCTAAGTATAAGTATAAGTATAAGCCTACGCCAAGAAGCAAATCCCCAGCTTTATTAGGAATTCTAACACAAAATACTGATACACCATTTCCAAAGAGACACAGAAAACACGACTGTTCCTTGCCCACAAACACACATGAAAAACGGTCTGACTCCTGCTCTAACACCATGAATCAAACCTGGATTCTATGAACTAGTTATACAACTAGTTAGCCTATATGCCTATGTTCATTTGTGTTCTATTTTCGCAATAGGCCTAATGCTTTTGGTCTTGTATGTTTGAGTAGGCCTATGTGAAGAAACTTCGTTTTACCTTATTTTGAAGCCTCTTCAAAATCCACCGAAAACTACATCCATTAATGAGGATTTAACCGTAGATTAAATCAAAGTCCTTCTCCTATAAAAACGTCTCTGGCAGAATTTCACCTTCAGCTGGTGCTGCGACAAATAGGCCTATATGTGCCGAATGCGGTTTGCCCTCTGCTCATATTGCGTTCAGTAATGCTGCACTGGGCCAGTGGCATTTTTAATTGTAAGACAGGCATTTTTTTTTTTTTTGAAGTTCTAAATGAGCACGTAGTTCATTTGTTGAGAGGCGCGTTGTAGCAGAATTGTATACCGAGTGACAGCAACGGCAGGCAGCAGGGCAAGCAACTCTTACCCTGTCCCATTTTGTTCGCAACAACTGCACATTGCAACCTTTGCCATTGCAACCTTTGTCAGCTTTATCCAATTGTATTCTCACAAATAATCATCCCGACAATGCCTGCTCGCAGCATCATCCCGACAATGCCTGCTCGCAGCAAAAGGCGTTTTTTCCTAGACTAAAAAATATTGACATTTCATACTGTAGGATATGTTAGACCTACATCATCAATTCATCTGTTGTTTAAAAGTGATAATATTATCGCTCTTAAAATGAGCCCCCAGGTTTAACTTCAGATCAGTAGGCCTATTGCACATCGACACGATTTTCCCTGGGTCTGTCTAGTATTACAAGCTGTATGGGATGACAAAATTTCATGTTTGAATTGTGAATGGTTTACGAGAAAATCTCAATGGTTAATTCGTTCCTCAGTTCAATCGTCCCGGCTTTCCCCTACAGATGAGCGTTTTACGCCCACAGGCTCTCAGCAGCACCCATCATCTCAATTGCATTGTGTATAAAGATCGGGGGGAGGGGGGAGGCTATACGTGCAAACGATCTGCTGGGAGGATGGGCGACCAATTGTTTACTAAAATAGCCTACCTATATCCCTAAATCCCTCATTCGCAAGCAGCACAAAATGCATGTCCTTGTGAAGACTTTTATTGAATTGAAGTACTATTTCACATCTTACACTCAAAATTACACACTGCAATAACAGAACCCCGTTCTGGAGCCATAGGCTACTGTGGTCCAGTGGTTCTCAAACTTTTTTATTCATTCCCCACTTAGAAAGAAGGAGAATTTTCGCGCCCCACCTGACCTGTATCAACACCCCCGCTTTATGATCAGCTCCCATCTCGCAAAGAGCGGAGACATCGCACATCTTTCGCTAATGCAGCTTTCACCATTCGTTTTTTCTACTAACGGTATTCTGCGAGTTTTCGTTTTAAAAAAAAAAGTGATGGGCTTATTAGCGTGATTTGGGTGTGAAGTATCCAAGCGCAATGTTAGGCCTTATACTGTCTGCTGCCAGTTGTCTAAGACACAGAACACATATGAGTCGCTCATCATCCCCAACTATGAATCTAAACGCAAACGCATCATACTTTCTTTGGTTGACTCTTCTTTTTTTTAGTCCGCCTGTCTTATTCTCATTCTCGCCATATTTTGTGACTGTGCGCCCATATGCACCGCAAATACTGCATAAAACATTTTTGCCCCACTGCTTGTATCAAATTCGTCCATTTCTTTAACCATTAAACGTGATACTTGTGCACACATTGTGTAGCCGTTGTGTAGCCTATGGGGCATTTGAGGGCCCAGCACAGGTCGAAAAACGTTAGGCTTTCATTTTATTAATATTTTAAAATTAATATGAAATGAAATAAAAGAAATAAACTGGAGATCGTAAATTGCACTCGCATAACACGTTCGTTCAATGATCATTGGTCGCTGAGTAAACTTGATTCATTTGATTTCAATGTGCCTGTTGCGCTGCAGCGCAGAATCGTATCGTTTTTATCCGTTTTTATTTATCACCTTTGGTTTGCCAAATGGATGTATGAAAATGAATTTAAGAAAATGGTTTACAATTGCCCGTTCATTGCCTGCAACCTTTTTGACAGTAAGCCCTTTGCTTTTTTCACTTCTTGCCAACCTAGGCCTATTAAGCGATGAATAGTTGATCTCATTGCATTTGTGTTTCGTAGAGGCAATACGTGACTGTCTTATGTCAGTGCTGCCTGATGCCTAGCTACTCCCGGATTGCTCACGATGGACGTTAAAATGATTATATGGGGCTGACAACTCAGAGTCTTGATGAGCTCACTCTGTTGTGCGTTGATCACAGTCATCTTTCCCATCGGGACTATGCGTCAGCATAGTTCACTGTATTAATTAGGCTATTTTTATTGAATTGAATAATTACTATATTTAGTCTATGGTTGGTAAACACAAACATGAAAACAACACTCAAATAACAGACTATTTACAGTAACAAAATAACAGTAGGCTATTCAGTATAACTAGCCTATTTCAGCTCAACTTTACTTCCTGACGGCTGTGTGTTAAAACACTCGCGGTCGCGGGCGCTCCCAAGTGCCACCTGGTGGTCGTTTGGTACACTGCAGCTTCTTTAGAAAAAAAATAATTAAATAGTGCGTGACACACTCATGACGCACGGGAGGTTCGTGCGTGCAGCCGGGCCATTTCATGTGACACTGACTGTAGGTGAATTTAGCAAGGAATAGCAGAGGCAAGCAACTTTAGTAAATACTGAACTTAAACAAACTAATAGTTCAGACTATCTGAGAGAATAAAGAAGTATTTTTGTTGCCATTAGTAGGTTGATTCAGTTTCAGAGATGTGAGCAAGGGGAATAACCTAAAAATATGTGCAAGTAAAAGGTAACCTATTAAGGTAATTTGTAACAGTCAATGACAATAGCAATAGCGGCATGACAAGGCAAGCAGGTGGAACTAATATGTCTGAAAAAACAGTAGGCAATAGCCATTAAGGACTGTACCAGACTGATATTTACACAGCAAACACTTCAGCAGGCATTACCACACATACAAATGGAGTAGCAAATAATTCATCAAAGCTGACACCCGTCATTCGGACGGGTCAACTAAAGGGCAGACCAGGAAACTAGGGAACGAACATGACAACTCAGGAAACACTGAATGCCAAGCCTGCAACATCATATTCTAAAACCATACCATTGTATGCTCATTTGTAACATCACATGTTTTTTCTGATTACTCTGTAAACTGTGTCCATAAAAACTGCAAGGAAGTGTATGCTGGCTGTCAAACGCATTTGAACCATTTGAACCAGTACTCTGTAACTTCTGACTGCTGGATGCTCACAACTTACTATTCAATTGAGATTTTTGGTCCGGGGCTTCCTTCCTAAACAAACACTGCACAGGTTTTTCCTAACACTCTACAATACTTGGAATAATTATTTTTGCAGCCCCAGTTGCAGGCGCATTAGCCTATGGTTACCCTTTTTGAAAACGTGCTAACATCACTACAGGCCATGGAGTCATTATAAAACCTGGAGAAAGTGACATCCCATTCCTAGGGAAGTCCTTATTAATTTCAATGGGGAAAGCGAGGCTACATGGAGCTTATTTCTGGTACCATTT
This sequence comes from Limnothrissa miodon, assembly GCA_017657215.1. Taxonomy (NCBI): domain Eukaryota; kingdom Metazoa; phylum Chordata; class Actinopteri; order Clupeiformes; family Clupeidae; genus Limnothrissa; species Limnothrissa miodon. The sequence continues at coordinate 139,649 of JAGFZM010001320.1, forward strand.
TACTTAAGCAATTATGTGACACATTACTTAAAGAGAGCTGTAGTCTATGTGGAGGACAGGAATTGGCCGTTCCAACACAGAGGTTTACTTTGTTCAAGGATGCACATTGTTGCCTTGCCCTGCCTCTAGCAGCACTCTCATGAACTTCCTGCCCGCCCCAAACAAGCATGTGAATGTTATTGGTTGGCTGAGTGGCAATTTGCAAAGGATCTACAAGAAAAAGCATGTTGAGAGCACATCTTGCACGTGGCTTGTTTTTAACGTGCTGTTTGTCTTGGCCTTGTGGGTCAAGTGGGTGTCTCTTGATATGCGTCTACTATGAATAAATTGTTTTAAACATGCACATGCAAGGGAGCTCGTGCCAAACACTAAACCCATACATGACCTAAGAGTGGGGCACCCACAAATCAGCATTCAGGATATTTCACCGGATACAATGTAATTCATGGAAAATGGTGATGAGGGAATGCCATGCTGATTGGCTGAATCTAACTGTCTTAAAGACATGAAAGGCAATATACCAGCAGGTTCCTGAGCTGCGCTCTAAAACATCTGCCTCACTGTTCATAGACAAGCCTACCAGGAGCATCAAGACAAATATTCAAAGTCCCTTAAAGAGATAAGGACACAGTTTTATGTAAATGCCATCAGAAACTGCCGGGAAACTTGAAAACAGTTCTTTTCCACTGTCAACTATCCCCTCCAACCTGAATCCTCACTCAATGACACTACAGCACAGCAGTGCAATCTTTCAAAGATTGCACACATTCACTCTGCCCTCTCTGGTCCCCCTACAAAAACTGCTCCCCCAACATGTGCTATCTCACGACGCCTAGACCTCTGATTCCATCAGAAGAGGTACAGCGCATCATCAGGAAAAGGAAACCCTTTACATCTGCCATAGACCCTTTCCCAACCTTCCAGGTACAAACCCATATCACCATTTTATGTCCCCTGGTCACCTCGGTGATAAATCACACTCTCCAAACTGTTTATGTCCCGTCTCCTTTAAAGGAACTACACACTGATTACTAAAAGTATACACTGTGTACGGCACACTACTCGCCTCCCCCCCAAGTATGTAGTGTAGATCTTCAGCTGTCACCGGCAATACTATGTACTGAGCCACTACTTGTTACCCCATTTTTAGTTATTTATTGTACCTATTTATATTTTATTCTATGCTACCTATTTATATGCTAGCTTTTATTCTCTTGTCGTTCTTCCATTATTCGTGCTTTTCTTGTTGTTTTTTCCCATAGAAATTAATGGGGAAAATGTGCAATTTTTTTTCAAGATAGAGACCCTGTTCCAAATCTGAAATGTCCGGCCTGATCTCGATCAATGTGCTTACATTTAGATCTTATTTGTAACTCGTTTTTTTTTTGTTTTTTTCCCATTCAAATGAATGGGAGAAATGTGTCTGTGTGTGCGTCTGCATATGTCACATAATCATTGTCCATTCTTACCCTAGTAACTGCTAGGCCAAGAAAGCACAACAGTGCCTCTACTTCCTGCGCAAACTCTCACATCAGCTAAGTCCACTGAGCTCCGCTGTTAGAATTATTAGCATAGAAGCTAATTAACAGCAGCTACCTTGGATGACGTGGTGGCAAGGCCACCCCACGGTTTCTGCCAAGAAAATGCAGTCTAGTTCTTCCTCAGATTTTATTAGCCTTTTGCACATACCGCAACCTACTGGCAGAAATAGAAATTATTTGTTAGGCTGCAATGGCCTGACAACAGTCCTTCCCGATTTTATTTCAGAATGTGAGGAGTGAATATAATGCTGTGGCAGGATTAATTTATATTTCATAAATGGCACTTTGGTACATCACATTACAGGATGATTGTTCGGTTTACTATCAAACTACTGACGCATTGGATATGGAATATCAACAAAGCATGATGTACAATCATTCAAACCTCAGATTTCATACAGATCTAAACAGGGTTAATAACTCATGAAATATATTACGGCACAAAAACAGGCAACAGGGCCGTTCCATTTATTCCGTTATGAAAATTACTTATTAATGAAGTCCTGCCACTGACAAAACACGTTAGCAAGTAGCCTGTCCTAGCTAGGAACCTTGAAAGCTGTCTGGTTTCTACTGGCGCATTTCCACTACGGGGTAAAACCCCGGTGTTTGGGTTTCGAGGCCAGACCGAGGACTTCGAACGGGAGTGGGAATGGAATCAAACGTAATAATAAGTAGATAAAAAAAATTTAGCCTAGCTAGCAACCGTTTTTCCAGTTAGCATATATATTGCGACCCGCATCCTCCTCTTTTGCCTGCGAGAGGCCAACATGATTTGGTACCGCCTGGCACGTTTGGTCCGTCTCTCCTAATTTTCACGAAAAACGAATTACATTGTAATAATAAACAAGAACAAAGTTTTCCACATCCAGCTGTCAGTAGCCCAGGCTAACGTATTTCTACAGAATGTTATTTTAGGACTGTTAGCCTTTATGACAATGTCAGGAAGAACCATTTACCATTTAATTCAATTCAATTTCAATTCAATTTTATTTATATAGCGCATTTTTACAAAAGGCATGTCTCAAGGCATTTTAAACAAAGAGGCCCAATGAGCAACAGGGGCAAGGAAAAACTCCCTATCAGCGTTTTTTGTTTTTACTTGTTATGGTAAAGGAAGAAACCTTGGGCAGTTCCAACGGCTCTAGGGGCTAACTGCCTAAGGCAGATTTTCAGTCTCTCAGATGGTGATTAGTCCACTATTATTCCATTAGGTACACATTATAAGAAAATTGTGGTATAAATAAAGTAATATAAGAGTCCCATTATAATCCCAGGATATAGTCCCATGTCAATAGGTGCAGTCAAGCCAGGGGCCAGCTGGAGGGTTGTCTGTGGAGCTGAAGGCAGCCCCATGTTTAATATTATGTAGGCAAAGGCTACGTTTTAGTTTCACCACTAATGCCTGATGAGGTTAATTCTGCTATGATAGACGGCGATATGCATCTTTACCGGGAAATTAACGTAGACTATTACATTTAAGCACCAGTGTGCGCCATACCATTCATTTCTATTGGGCACTAGTTAGCTCATGTTAACATTTGCTAATTTATTCACTTACAAATACATATATACAACTGTAAAGCACAAAAACGTTTGTAGTAACAAAAGCGGCTTAATGTCCCATAACAAAACACCCAAACAATATGCATAATTATACTATTTGTGTGTGACTGTTTCGTCATTCTGAGATTTCTGTCCGCCATTGTTCAAAACTTTTCCGAAGCTGGAATTAACCGCTATGCATTGTTGGATACAGTATCTGAGAAGTGAGCATTCCCTGCATACTGGTGATTTTTCCACCATTAGTGTAACATCCGGGAAACTTTTGCGTACTGGGAAAATAACTTTTGTTGCACACTGCATTCTTTTCACTGCTTTGCATCACTATTAGGGTGCCAGTAGTACTTATGGATGCATTTCCGAACACAACGAATATATACGGACGGCTGGCCCAGAGACTATGAGCTGTGACTTCTCTCTTCTTTCTCTTGTGTGTGCTATTGAGCCATAGACCACACACATATAAACACAGCCACACCTACTCACGCCTCATACATTGTTCAATTAACAACTGAACTGTGGATCTCAAGTGTGACTGTACTGTGTTCTCACCTACACCCCCACTGGTCTCAAGCCAGATTCCCCTTCACCTGGTCATATCCCTGTTTTGGTCCCTTTCCTGACTGGAGTTAGAATACTCCTCTTCAACTGGGGTCAGAGTACACACTCAAAATGTAGCTTTGTCTAATAAGTTTGTATAGTAAAATCCTTATGTACCATGCCAGTGACATAGTGTGGCTGATTCTTTGATACATTTTTGTCAAAAACATGATTAAGCTAGTTTAAGCTTAGAGTTTAATTTGTATTCATTTTCAATAACCAACAGGTTATTGATGATATTTTTAGTTTCAACTCTCAAACCTTTAAGTGCACTTAGATAAATACTGCCAAAGATAAATGATTGTAATAAAGATCCCTTATTCTTTGACTAGTTGTTCAGACAAAAAAAAGGTTTCAAGGGCAGATCATTAACTCAAGGGTTGCTGTTCTTAAGGCTATGCCAAAGGTTTATTTCATTGTTGATTAGTTTCTAAATATGAATGACTTCCTTTATATAGCCTTTGTATCACTTGTCATGTACAAGAAAGAAAAGCATTGCTGAGAAACTTTCTTGAAAATTATGGTAAATCTTACTAGTTCAACAATTCCCAATTGCCATATTGCAAAGATGATTGTCATATGATTGTCATACCTCTCTCTCCAGACAGACTGACCTTTGCGGAATAAAACATTGCCAAATGTGCCATGGGTGTTAACCGCATTCTCCTTCATGGCACTGAATGTGCTCTCAGCTACGATGGCTTGGACCTGCTCCTCAGTCAGAGGGAACTGGAGGAAATGGGCGATCCGTCTGACATTTCCAGCCAAGTCCTACTAAGACAGGGATTTGCAGTGAGGGATAGTGACAGTGTCTGTAATACCTTAAGGTTTGAGGTGTGTGTGTGTGTGTATGTGTGTGTGTCCAGATTGCATGGTGCTTCCCTTTCTCTCTTTTCTTACCTCTTTCAGATCTTCATAAATAACTGTCAACACATTGGGCTCATCAACCAGCTTAGAGCAGACTTCAATATGATCCAGGTAGGAACCAAATGTTACTGGCCAAAATAAGAGCAGACTTCAATATGATCCAGGTAGGAACCAAATGTTACTGCCCAAATAAGAGTGTATTTCAATGATGTAGACACTGAATGTATGTAGACACTTCATATAAAGTGAGGTAAGTCAACCAACTATACGAAGAGTAAAAACATCATTATGTGACAGTGATGTCTCGATGAGCTTGTTGCTTTGTCTGCTTGCGTGACTGAGATTGTCCATGTGTGTTCTTTTCCCTGGCCAGGGAACCAGTCATTTCTGTTCATAACCCTAACCTTTGTTGCCTTCTAGGCTGGTGCTTAGGCTTACCATTCCCAGTCAAGGCTGGTGCTTTGGCTTACCATTCCCAGTCAAGAAGTCTGAATAAAATGTTTCCCACTCAGCGCTGGGCAGAGCTGGATTACTGTTCATGAAGCTGAAGTAGGAAACCACTGTGTCCTTTGGGTTCCTGAACATCATTAGCATCTGACAGAGAGTGAAACAGATACATTATTGTTCAATGGCTCATTCTCTTTTTTATTTTAATCAGCTGATAAATATTGCAATAAATATTACTCTTTGACCACACAGTACAGTCCATGAGTTGACTTTACTTTGGTCTTGTTTTCTTTAATGGAGCGAAAAAAAGATGGCTGTCTTTCCATATTGGAATGAGTCCCCAGTAACCTTGGCGATTCTTCTTGTGCTATTATCTGTGGAAAAACGGAACCACAATATGGTACCAGTGATCCAAGGCATTTGTTTGCCCTGGTGGATTGAAAGTAACTCTAACCCTAACCCTTACTTTGAAAGTAACATCTCAACTTCTGTGCTAAAGTCAGCTATTGATGGCCTGCCAGATAAATATTTGAACTGAGAACAAATAGTTTTTCCCCACATGTAACTCCAGGTAGGAATGTGAATTAATTTAATAAAAAGTTGAATGAATGATTCTCGACTGGTCCTCCCCAGTAAAGTTTAAACACTTTAAAGCTGCAGGATATACACAGAATTACTGAACATCAAAGGGAAAATCACGAGGAAATACCATCTGCATTTCTGGTGAGCAGAACTCAATCTGTGGAGGCATGTCTGATAAGAAAGTCTTCTCTCTAGCTGCAGCCATCATTTTCCTTAAAAGAGCCACCATCCAGTTGAAACCTGAATTACCATTTCAGACAGAAAGAGATCTGTTAAAATGTTAACTCTCTGCATTCTGCATCTTTCTCCATTGAAATCATGAGCTAGCCTGAGTGGGATCAGTCTGCCAGGCTAAAAGCTAGCTAAAAACTTTATCACAGTTAACTCACCAAGTATCAATGCCAGATGACACAACATAAAATAATCCAACTTTGGGAGTTGTCATTTTCTTCCATTCTCTTTTTGGCATCTTCTCACCTCCACTTTTAACAATGTTGAATTAGACCCATCTCAAACCACACACAAATCTCGCCCCATCAAGCACTACAGTTCTTGGCAAATTACTCAGACAAATTGCACTAATAGAACAGTGTAGTAAAAGTACAAAGCAATAGCAATTTTAATGAACCATTTTAATGTTATAAATTAAAAAATGTTGTTGTAGGGATTTACTTTCCTTCTTCAATGTATGATACTCACCATAATAGTACAGCCTGCATTAGATATACTGACACCTTACACATGTTATTATTAATCTGGGGGGGATACAGTAGGTGCTGTAAAGCGAATTAGTTGCGTTAAGTTTGTGTGGGTGGGGGGTGACATCTTATTGACCCATTTGTGTGGGGGGCATCGGAGTATTAGCTGTCCGCTTGGGTCTCGGGCCTGGTATATGTGTTGGGTGGTGCGGTGTTTCAAGGTATCTGTGTAGTGAACGTGAATATCATAGCCTGGTGGAGCAGCTAGCTGAGTATACATTCATTAATTATGGGCCACCTCTTTCCCAGTCCCTAATATTTTTAATGTCTGATATGTTTTTGTTTGTTTTGAATCTCAGAAGGATCTGACTGGCGTGGGCTGGACTTTAATTTAAAGGGAAAGCCCTCTTTAAAACAATGTGAATTGCAAGTCTAGTTGAAGATGTACAAAGACACTGCTGACATATTTGAACAACAATAACAAACTTTTTACATTTTAAAGTATACAAGGCAGCTTCGTAAGACCCACCACACTTTGGGAAAGACAGCAGAACCACGTCATCAGATCTGGCCTCCAGGGTCCTAAGCGCCTCCAGATTCTCGGCTGGGCAGAGCACCACAGGGTAGAGGATCCCTTCAAACAAATAAAGCTTTTCCTCGTCTTTTAGACCTTTGGCCAAATGCATTCTGGTTTTTCTCCATGTTGCGGCACCTCCTTGCTGGGTTGCTGAGAGACTCATGCTGTTTAAAGGAAAATGCTGGTGAAAATGGCTACTGCTTACTGTTTCACAAGCACCTCCCCTATGTGAGGGAGTTTCATTTTGCTGTGTGTGTGTGTATTTGCCCCCTTAGGAAGTTTATAAGTCACCCATTAGTTACAGACATACGTTAGATTGCTGTAGCCAATGAGTCATTTTCTTAAAATTTAAATCCATACGCAGAAGTGCCCTCTTGAACCTGGTAATTTATTTTCAAGTCTTGAAATTAGATGACAGTATAACTAAAGGAAGATGGGACTGATTTCAATCAAAAATCTGAAATAAAAAAAGTCTTCCTTTGATAGCCTAATCATAACCTTTTTTTTATACACATATGCCCTTTTTGAGACAATGAGTCTGATTTTTATTTTAAGTGTTGTTAAACTATGCACAAAACCCATGTGTGTGAATAAACACACACAATGGACATGTCTTTTAAATGTGCTGGGGTTCGTGTAATTAAGTTAAGTCTGTTTATTGTCAATTTCTCTACATATACTTACATTCAGAGGATTCGAAATTCTGAATATTTCACTATTCACTATTCCACAGTGACGCGCACAGTCGGAAGAGCCAGAGGCCGCTGCATCTACACCCCCTTGCTTACTTGTATTCACCTCATCAATAACTGGAGTTGACCCTTCTGATATCCACACTTTGCAGTAAGCTTCAGTAGAGCTCCTTGGATTCTGTTAGTCTCTTGTTGAACGCTGCTAGTTCGTCTGTCGTCTGGGTCTCACTGAAGCGGTGATTCCGAACATCAAAAATGACTGTGATTGTTACATACTTCATCTGTGAACCTTTGTGGCGCTATACTACAATTCACTATCAATATGGAATACAATTTCTGTGTACACAATGTCATTTGTTTTAATAAGATTTTTTATAAGATTTATCAAAACCCCCACACAACTAAAGTAAAAGTCTCGAAACTTGGTTTATTAGTCATTAACTTAATGTTTGTGTCTGTGTATGTTTAAGTGCATGCGTGTGTTTGGTTAAGGTCTGCTTCTTAAATTAGATTGAAATACAGTAAGCCTTGCTAGAACATTCAACTATTAGTGAATGTGGCGTGTAATTTTTCTTGGATTAGAAAATTCTAGGAATTTGTAGAATGTGTGTGTGTGTTTGCTTCCGTCTACAAATTCCTTAAGCTCTGTCACAGCATTTTGAAGGCCCACTAAGCAATATTTTTCAGTTAATTAATCCGTTTCATACTGTTTAGGATGCTAACATGAGTCATTACATGACGCGAACGAACGGTGTAGAATGCGCCACTGTGGCCTACAACGGTAGATACAGCATTTGCAATGTTCAACAGCAGCGGTCCGCCTCCAATAGAATGCAGTGCAATACAATCCAATATAGTAGTCTTTAGAGGGAGCTCGTGAGAGAAAACAACAGAACATTGCTTAGCCCTGCTTTAAAGATTGAAACTTGTCAGAGACACACATTGTATTAGTATTTTTTTTATTACACTTGGATCTCCGTATGTACATTAGCTTTGATTACATTAATTGCAAAAATACCACATATAAACATTATATTCTTTCTACTTGCAGTAGGTGTCATATTTGAGTAGGGCTCCTAGCTTGGTTCCTGCCTCTACTTGCAGTAGGTGTCATATTTGAGTAGGGCTCCTAGCTTGGTTCCTGCTAGTCTCTTGTTGAACTCCTCATCCATCTGTTGGCTCTGGGGTTCACTGAAGTGGTTCTTCCAATCACCCACCTCACCTAGTCAGGAGAAAGGGGGCATTAAAAGAGTGCAAGTTATGTTAAACATGGAAGGGCTTTCTTCAAGGACTTTTGTTGGAAACCTAAAATGATGAAAGCCAACTACATAAAAAGCCTGTATTGTGATTAGTGTGTTATGTA
>JAGFZM010001321.1:1635-14085 GCA_017657215.1 Limnothrissa miodon
AAAAACCCTTCCTCACAGATAAATTATTCAATGATTTTGAATCTGTATTATGTTGTATCTGTATTCTGAAATCTATTTTCAAATAATGACAATAATACAATACATAGGCTACCTAAATATTAGCTTTTACCTACAGTATTTGTGAAAAGACTAAATTATGAATTTGACTCCGCTTGACAGTCAGTAACTTTTAATAATAGTCTACAGACTAGGCTATTCAGTTCAGACTATAGACTACACTAATAACACGTGTACCAATTAGCCTAAGCCTACAAATTTATACCGGAGATGGTTAACATAATATTCGTCACCTACCTGATTGAACATCATCATCTCTCAGGGTTGGTTAAGCATAAGCTGCAACACCTCACAGTAGGAGGGGCTGTACACCTACTCTCTGGGTGCTAAAACAGTAGATCTTTTTTTCTATTTGCGTGGCACTGTAGGCTAACAACAACAAGGAAGAAAATCGGCCAAAATGATTTTCAGTACCAATTTAATAAGTTTAACACTTTTCTGAGAATATAGCAAAACGCGCCTGCCTGTGCTTTTTACTTGCTACATAATTAGCCTACAAAATGCATCACGGCATATGGTTAGCATTTTGCTTTAACTACATGAATATGACCCCCCCTGTCATCAACCCAGTCATCAACCTGATTGTTATCATCATCCAACACCACACAACGATTTATCACAGTAGGAAGACGGGTGATAACACTTGCTAAACCAATTCTCTCTCTGTGTTGAAATAGGTCCGTATATCTTTTTTCTTTTTTGGTGGCATTCTCTAGGCTATATCTTTAGAAAGCAGAACAAAGTGAGTTTGAATAACCAGTTTAACACTTTTCTAAGGACATACAGGTTATCACAGATCAGCACAAAACGAACCTACGCTCAACTCTTGTAGACAACTTTTAACGATTATTGCAGGCTTTGTCCTTGTGAGTGGAACGTGAACCTGCAGGCGCGTTAGAGCCAATCAAATCACAGTATTGATAAGTTCGATGCTGAAGCTCTGGAAAATGGATTGCTAGCACGTCAAAGGAAAAAACCTACTGTTTGCAACTTATTCTATTGCGTCCGCAAATAAATGTGTTAATAAATTCATATTGATATATAAAATAAAATGCGATATTGGTAGGGACTATTTTGTCGTTCCAAAATATTGGTTGTGACTTGTCCCTATGGTCCCTATGCAAACCTACGCCCATGACGTGAACTCATCATGCCTTATGGCCGATCATAAGGTCACGCAGTTTATTTCAGGACCATGGTCAGCACGCTTATATTTTTTAAATAGGCTAATTGTGTAGCAATAGCTGTCTGGGATGTATGGAGTTAACGACTCTTTGTTGCCTTTGTTGTTTGAAACAGTTTCTCTGTTTAAGGTCATACAGTCTGTAGGGAGAAATCAATATCCTCTTTGGTCTATTTATTTTGCGCATAGGTCGATCACTGGCCTAACCTAATTAACGGTGGGTTTCCCAACCGAACACGGACAAATAAAAATGTGTTAATTAAAAAAATTGTGAATTTCATTTTATTTGGTGCCTACGTTGTAAGCGAAAGTCCTTAACAAGGTTTAGTGTCACTGAAAACGCTTTAAGGTCGTCACAGAAGGTCGCTGATTATGCAAGAGACTAAAACTTTTGAAAGCAGCACACCAAACAAACAAAACAAGCTGTGTGACTTTTGGAGCCATTGATCGACAGGGCTCTGTCATCCCCACAGTCCAGTATAGACTGGATGCGGCTGTTTTCATTTCTAACGGTTGTTTTTGCCTTAGAGTTTTATATCAAAATGAGATTAGCAGCTGTGGTGCTTCTGGTGGTGGTGGCTACTGCATATGCTGCAGAGGGTGAGAGTATTTGTTTTAATGTTCATGCAAAGTATTGTGATTATAAAGAAGTATCGTGTGGACAGAATTAATGTTTTTGCACGTTGCTATTTTGTGTGTATGGCTAATATTGATGCTTGTTTAAGATTATGGCGTTGGCTAATTCAAGAAGTTTCACTAAAGGGTGATCAAGTTCAAACTTTAAGTTCAAAGTATTTTTTGTGATAGGGAACCTGGCATAATGTGGTCTGTGTTGTTATATATGATATTATTGACAGAGTCGTGTGTTGGCCGTTGTCAGAATGGCTTTGATCCCCGGAAAAAATGCCAGTGTGATACCATGTGCAAGTACTATGGGAGCTGTTGTGTGGATTTCGACACCACATGCCGCAACAAAGGTAAAAATAAAAAGAAATAAAAAAGCGCTTTCAAAATCATATGGTATGTTTTTTCTGAAGCTTCTGTATCATCTTCAAGAGGAAGTAATTTTTCAACACGTTCTTTAATTACTTTTCACGCCTTCCACATGTGTCTTGTTTATACAGTATATAGCCTATCTGGTATAGAATGTGTCTCGGCCTACAGACACATTGCCTAGGCCTTTTGCCCCGAGTCTGACAACAAAATCATCACCTGTCACAAACAAATAGTGTTTGATCCCCTTTAGTTGCCCGCGGCGACACCTTTGATGTCCCTGAGGACGTGGAGCTCAATAACTCTACAGACTCTGAGACAAGTGCCGCTGGTCCAACCACTCAACCTCCAACCACAGCTCCTCCGTCTACCGCTGCCACCACACTACCCCCTACTACCACCACCACCACCACCCACGCCCCCACTGATCCGCCTGACCCAGAAGCTGTTGCCTGCAGCGGACGCACGTTTGATGCCTTCATGCAACTGAAGAACGGCTCCATCTATGCCTTCAGAGGTCAGTAGTGGTGCAGTGTAAGTATGTTTCTGTGTGTGTGTGTATGTCCAGGCTTTCTAACAACTTTTAGTTGACCAAACTTGAATCAGCACAACTCATTATCTCAAGTTTGGTCAACTGGGAAAGAGAATGGGAAAAGTGTGTATTTTTTACAGTGTGTGTGTATTGCTCCATCACTATTGTAGGTAGTTTACCCATCTGCAGACGAAGGTGCCATGTGTACCCATAAACTGTAAATTGATAAACTGCTCATGACACTCTTTGTTTATCCAGATCTATCAAATTCCATGACATACTTCCATGACATACCAATATTCTTACCCCTAAAGTAATTTAAATGTGTGCGAGCATGTGTTTGCATATTACTGATGATCACATTTCAGGTGACTACTTCTTCGAGCTGGATGAGAGGTCTGTGGTGCCTGGCTACCCCAAACGCATCAAGGACGTCTGGGGAATACCTGGCCCTATTGATGCAGCCTTCACACGTATCAACTGCCAAGGAAAAACGTACCTCTTCAAGGTACGCTACTAAATAATTCACTGTAAAATTACAGTACAGTCCAGGTCAGTTCTTTAAAGAAGCAACGTTCTGTTTTTTTCTCTCACGATTCTATTGGAGGCGGTCTGCGCTGCTGAACATTGCAAGTGCTGTATCGACCGCTATAGGCCACGGTGGTGCATTCTACACCGTTCGTTCGCCGTGTAATGACTCATTTTAGCATCCTAAACAGTATGAAACAGATTAATTAAATGAAAAATGTTGCATAGTGGGCCTTTAAGGTACACTATTAACCTACCTGCAACTACACTGTTAAATAATTCACTGTAAAATTACAGTACAGTACAGGTCAGCATTTTAAGGTACACTATAAATATCTTTAACTAGGATTATTCACTGAGAGAAAGTAAATATAAAAAGTGTCAGGACATGCCTAGTATTATTTATGGTCATTTCAGATTTGTAAACATTGCAAAACACAGACCCTGTTCTTAATTTTAAAATTTGCTTTCTACATCTTATCGCACATGTTTAATGTGCTGGTAGCCTTCAGCTGCTATGGGTGAACCACTGACTATTCACTGTCGTGAATTCCACAGGGCAATAAATACTGGCGTTTTGACGGCGACGTCCTGGATGACGACTATCCACGAGATATAGCGGTGGGATTCCAGAAGATTCCCAGCGATGTGGATGCCGCATTTGCTGTCCCTGCCCCTGGGCACCATGGAAAAGAGAAGGTTTATTTTTTCAAAGGTAGAGTGCTATTGTAAACATATACAATGCACATAAACCATATACGTGTTCCAACTCTATGGAGGAGGCCTGTAACTGCATGTACAGCTTGTTCAAGCTAAATGCTAAATAGACTATATTTATTATTGTCCTACAAGAACCCAAAAGAACTTAAAGTTTGCAGTGGTTTCTAAGAACCCCAAGCTTACAGTGTCATGCCTCGAGTTACACACATACATGAACATTAACACAGCTGCAGTGACTGACACCTAAGGCTACAAATCTGCAAATAGAAATAAAAACAATTTCAGACCATTTTGGATTTTAGTATCTTGCTAAAGGACCCTTCGATGTCGTCAGGTGGTGCCCAGCCCGAACCCTGCAGCCTTCTCATGTCTCTACGTTCCACCTGTCACCACACCTGGTGAACAGAGTGTGTGTTCACCCTTGTTCACAAACTGTAAAAAAAAAACCACACACACACATTCAAGTAACAAAAGTCAGTGTCCGGGCAGATTCACAACTCAATTATCTCAAGTTTGGTTAACTAAAAATAGTTAGGCTGCCCGCACACTAACTTTAGTTTTTTACAGTGTAGTGACGAGTATCAGTGACTAGTGTGTGTGTTAACCCTTGTACGCATGTGACGTGTGTGTGTGTGTGTGTGTGTGTGTAAACCCTTGTTCACAGGTGACCAATACTATCAGTGACCAGTGCATGTTAACCCTTGTTGACCAGTGTACGTGTATACTCCTATTCACAGGTGACCAGTATTATCAGTGACCAGCGCATGTTAACCCCTGTTAACCAGTGTGTCTGTGTGTGTGTGTGTATGTATGTGTGTGTATGCTCCTATTCACAGGTGACCAGTATTATCAGTGACCAGCGCATGTTAACCCCTGTTAACCAGTGTGTGTGTGTGTGTATGTATGTATGTGTGTGTATGCTCCTATTCAGGTGACCAGTACTATCAGTGACCAGCGCATGTGAACCCCTGTTAACCAGTGTGTGTGTGTGTGTATATGTGTGTGTGTGTGTATATGTGTATGTGTGTGTGTGTGTGTATGCTCCTATTCACAGGTGACCAGTACTATCAGTATGAGTTTCAGCACCAGCCGACCCATGAGGAGTGCATCCGCATGAACAAGTCCTCCCCGTCTGTGCTCTTCACACGCTACACAGACCTGTACTGTGAGAACCCCTGGGAGGAACTCTTCTCGCTCCTCTTCCAAGGCCGTAAGAAATGAAGCCTTACAGACACGGAATACATTCATATATCATGTACAGAATAAAAAAAAAATTTATATATATATATATATATATATATATATATGTGTGTGCGTGTGTGTGTCCGAAAGTATGGCCCAAAAGAGATAGAGACAGACTTACTGTACAAACATGGAATAGATTCATATACTATGCACAGAATGTCTGTGTGTGTGTGCGTGTGTGTGTGTGTGTGTGTGTGTAATAGTGTTAAAGGTGTTTCGTGGGATATATATATGTGTGTGTGTGTGTCCGAAAGTATGATCCAAAAGAGATAGAGACAGACTTACTGTACAAACATGGAATAGATTCATATATTATGCACAGAATGTCTGTGTGTGTGTGTGTGTGTAATAGTGTTAAAGGTGTTTCGTGGGTAGGGGAAACTGGCCTCTAAACTGACCCTATAAAAATCTTATTACTTTTTCTCCAAAAAAGACATCACTCTCTTCCGAGCAGTTCTAACTTCCCTACACACACACACACACACCTCACCCCTGATATCACAGTCAGCATGACTCGTCACAAAACATCTCTTCCTGTATCCAAACTCTTGTGTTTTCCCTGCAGGATGGTATCAGACAACCAAGTCACCTGTTTCATTGTTCAAATACCTAAAGTCTGATGCAGCTAAACTAGGACAGTCGTTACCATGGCAACACCCACTGTGCCACTCCCCCGGTAGCCAGGTTAACATGGAGCAGGGCTGATTATAACAACCACACATTCCATTTGCAGAGAAGTTGAAGGTCTTCTTATAAAGCTTATGAATGTAACAGAGTTTTTTAAAACAACAGATCTAATTCAGAGCTTTTGTCATATGGCCAATACAGACAAAAAAAAAAACAGCAGGGATTACAAATTTGGTGTGTGTGTGTGTGTGTGTGTGTGTGTGCGTGTCTGTTTCTTTGTGCTGTGTTTCTGCACAGTTCTAGAAATGTGTAATGTACAGTAGGCCAATTTGTTCCACTTTGCACACTCTGAACAAAAAACAAATCCTTGTTTTGTAGACACTGTGTCTTTTGTTTGCTCTAAACTCCTGATTTAACAGTTTTTTCATCTATCGCCTGCAACAAAACATCTCTCCATCTCCACTTTACCAGTTCACCATAAGCTTTCTTGTGATGTACAGTGAGTGCAATATACTAATCTACCCATTCATCTGTCCATTCATCATGCTTTGTCCCTCACAGTGGACGGCCACCACAAAGGTCCGCGTTTCATTTCCAAGGACTGGCTGGGTATCAAGCCCCCAGTGGACGCAGTCATGGTGGGGCGTCTGTACATGAGCCCCAAGCCCACCAGTGCGCCCTCTGTTGGTAGAGGCCGGAGCCGGGGACGGAAGAGGGGACGGTCCAGAAAGACCCACAGAACCAGGGAGAGCCGCTCTCTCTTCTGGGAGGACTTTGGCTTGGATTATGGAGAGAGGTAAACTGGCCAAAGCTTGAATGGTTAGTTATCTTAGCTTTAGAGAGAAACTGCTATGCACTTCAATTTCTAAACAAGGAGAATTATATATTTAGGGTATTATTATTATACCACCAACTGTATGAAACATGTTACACCAGCATCTAAAGATAAAGGACTTTGCAAAAGATAAAGAATAAAAATACTTATACTTAAAGGGGAAGTTGACACTGTCAAAATGCTATGCGTTGTGAAAAGAAATGTTTGGAATTTGGAAAAATTGATTTTTGTGTTCAGCTCTAAAATACTGCTAAAAGTCTGAACTTCTAAAATACTGTTCAGTACTGTTCAGTAAAAAATACTTGAATACTACTATGCTACCAGGTATCACGGCGCAACACGTCATAAGAAGGAGCGCGGCAGGCCCTCCCTGTCCTTCGGTGACTATCCCTTCCTGGATTACACAGACTATGAGGTGGAAGTGCAGGAGAAGGCCATGCCTGCTCAGAATGTCTACTTCTTCAAGAAAGGTACTGGACATGTCAAAGCAATTACACTGGGGACACAAGCTTCTCTAATTATGATAAACTACTATGAATAATACACACACACAGAACACATAATACATTTACATGCCAAAGCACCTTGCAATGCTTTGTTTAAACCACTCCGATGACGATTAACTATGAATAATAAAGTATTTAATATTATTTTATGATAATATTTTATATTTATATAATACAGTAATATTAAAATATTGACATAACCTATGTATATAATGAATACAAATACTACGTGTAATGCTTTAGTGACTCCATTATATTTGTTTTTTGTGTTTTTCACTTTTAAAGACAAGTACTACAGGGTAGATCTCCAGACCAAGCGGATTGACTACGCAAATCCTCCCTACCCACGATCCACTGCAAAGTACTGGCTGGGATGCAAAGACAGCTTGGCAGAAAAATGAGACGCTGTTTCCAGTCATGTTTGTGAATGATTACAACAGAATACAAAAATATAGTTTTCCTCTGTAGTTGGTCAAAAAATAATTACTGTCAATGTGTAGATTTGAAGCATGTTTTAATAAAATATATATCAGTGATTGAAAATGTGACAATGTGCTATATTCATACTCTCTCTATCTCTCTCATACAGCTACTGTACTGTACAAACACATGCGCACACACACACACACACACACACACACACAGCTACTGTACAGTACAAACACACACACACAGCTTCTGTACAGTACAAACACACACGTACACACATACACAGCTTCTGTACAGTACAAACACACACGCACAGCAACTGTAGAAGCACATACGCACACACACACAGTTACTGTACAAACACTTGCATGCGTGCACACACACACACACACAGCTACTGTACAAACAATTGCGCACACACACACAGCTACTGTACAGTACAAACACATACGCACACACACACACAGCTACTGTACAAACACATGCGTATACACACACACACAGCTACTGTACAAACACATGCGTATACACACACACACGGCTACTGTACAAACACTTGCGTATACACACACACACAGCTACTGTACAAACACTTGCGCGCGCACACACACACACACACACACAGAAATGGCCCTCTCTCAGCCTGGCATCAAGTCAACACTGACTCATGGCCACTGGCCTCCATTGTTTGTATTTGTTTTCAGAGCGCACAGACTGCCAATTCCCCTCTCAGAAATGTCTCAAAATTACATCACATGCTTTTGTGGAGTGATTGGTCTTTATTTGCAGCTCTGACAGATGAAAGCCATCTCTCTTCTTCTCTCCCTCTCTCTCTCTGTATAAAGTCGTTCTGTAATTCTCTTCATTGTGTAGGGGATGGTTCAACTGAGTTTGAAGGTGGAGAAGTCGGCATGGAAACACAGAAGGAAAAAGAAGTCTGCGGTAAATCCTCCTCTGGTGCTGTTAGCTTCCGCTGTCTGGCTGTAGGTCAAAGATCGACTCGATCGTCAGGAAGTAAATGGGGTCATGTGGGTGTAAATGTAAACGTATCTCTTAGCCTTCTTTTACTTGCGTAATCACACACATGAACATACACAAACACACACACACACACAGATTTAGGAGTTAGCGCATGGACTAGTTATGGCCCTGATCACAGAAGTCACATGACCACACAGTGACTCATCTTACAAAAGACACCAAGGCCATTGGCTTTCCTCTCATTCAGGCAAGGCAGCAATGCTTAGTTGTATCACAAAATTGGCCAATGCACTATAGAACTGCCATAAAATAGCAACTATTGTACTGAGGACAAACAATTAATTGTTGTATCTGTTTGAGATTGTTTGATTGCTTCATTCTGTCGTACATCTGTGGAGTTGCTACTGTGAATCTTGATCCTGCCCAGACACATACAACCATCCACTGTTTGTGACTATTCACTAATTCATTGAAATAACCCCCATTCACACTATTAATGATCTATGGGGACAAAGAGAGAGGGTAGGCCTACTGCTATTTGGAGAAAGGAATATGTTTTCATCTGACAGAGAGTGTGTTATGTTTTAATGACAGACAGTCATCTTTTCTCTAGACTAAATAATCACCTATATACACACACATACCCATTCAACACACACACACACACACTTTTCATGGTATCTGTTGATGAGAGGTGGCGTGTGTGTGTGTGTGTGAGTTTGTACGTGAATTGCACAGTTGATGTCTGGTAAAGTGAAATTTCAGTCCTCTGTGTAATGTTTGTTACATAGTGAATTGACAAGAAAGTACACTTTTGACTTTGACATTCAACTGCTTACCTCCTATAATTGCCTAGGTGGGTTGTTTAGCTGCTGTCACCCCTCCGGTTCGCCAGCAGAGGGCGCCCTGAGGGATCTTTAGGCCTTCCAGTGGTCAGCTCTGCAGACTGAGCCTTCTGAGCCCGGGCCTCCAGCAGGTCCTGGAAGCGCTCTGCATAGCCCCTTCTCTCCGTCTGACTCCTTTATTGGAGACAACACAAAAATACATACAATACAATAACATTACTGTATGAAACACCATATGGAAAGACGACGTGCTATAGGAACCACAGACATGCATATAAACCTGCCAACATTCCTATATAGGTCCGTACATACAGACGGACATACACATACATACATACATATATATATACATACATACATACACGCATACATACACACATACATACATACATACATACACGTATGTATGCAAACTCAGACATGTGCTTACATTCAAAGCGTTTTGCAGATGCTTTTCCCCAAATACACAAACTTGCAAGAAAAACATTATGGAAGTCACATAGATACATACCCACATACATACATACACGCATACAGTTACACTGTATGCAAACTCACACATGTGCCTATGTATATTCAGGGGGTTTTGCAGATGCTTTTATCCAAATAAACAAACATACATTATGGAAGTCAATACATGAGAGAGTGTTTAATGAGAGTTTAATGAAACCAACCGAAGGCCTGATATCGTTGTAGTTCTGTGGGGAGATTGTTGGGAAGCTAAGACAACAGATGGGTTAGTCGTCTTATGAATGTTATTTTTCTAGGGCACACACACAATATTTGAATAAAAAAGATAAAAGGCTATTTTTACACCTAAATGACCTCAAAGGCCTTGCTTGTTAGAGAGAGGGAGAGGGTGTCTGTGTGAGTGTGTGTTTGTTCATGTCTGGGTTCATGCCACACACACATATTCTGTACATAATCTATGAATGCATACTTTCAGACACACACACACACTCTGTACATAATCTATGAATCTATTCCATGTCTGTAAATCTGCCACTTTCTCTTTCAGGCCCTTTTGGACACACACACACACACACACACATATTCTCTACATAATCTATGAATCTCTTCCATGTCTGCAGGTCTGTCTCTGTTTCTTTCAAACACACACACTTCACATACTCTGAACTCTGATCTTTGAATCTCCTCCATGTCTATAAGTCTGCCAGGGCCTCTTCCAGACTATATGACACCCCACTCCTCCCCTCCCCTCCTCTCCCTCTCCCTCCCCAATACACACACACACACACACTCACCTCCTCCTCCCTAACTCACACACACACACCCTCACCTCCCCCTCCCCAACACACACACACACACCCTCACATCCTCCTCCCCAACACACACACACACACACACACCCTCACCTCCTCCTCCCCAACACGCACACACACACACACACACCCTCACCTCCTCCTCCCCAACACACACACACACCCTCACCTCCTCCTCCGCAGGGGGCAGGGTCCAGGCCCTGGCTCATCCCCAGGGATCTCCAGCCCAGTCTGGCTACCTCCCTTCACTGCATCAGCCTCCTGGATAGAAGGAAGATAAAGCTGGCAAATGTTTGTGTAAAAGCCCCTTGGGGGATTTTTTTTAGTGCAGATATTCCTGATTATTTATCCTTTTTATTCCTGATTATTATTATTATCCTGAACTTTCCTGATTAGCAAACACATGTGTTCTCATGAGTTTGTGAACATCTTAAGAGTAAAATTTGTTACAAAAGAAATATTGGATCAGTGCGCTTTGATTGCGAAATTCACAAGTGAAAAATCCATCTTGGTTTAGAAGGGCCATTTGTTGAAAAGCCAAACCAATGTGGATAAAACTTATAATCATTTTCTTTTCTAATAATTACATTTTTTTGAATGTTTGAAAAGGACACCTTTTGTGTCTTCCAACTTACGTGCTGATGATGGCCTAGCGCCAAAACATGTACGTTTATGGTCCAATAAAATTGTGTTATATAAAGCAATAGCGAGTGCAGTCCTTGAACTCACAAATGTTGTCTAGTTCCCTGCTTGGTTATCTCTCTGTTTTATTTGAGAGTTTATTTGATGTTGTACAATAATTGACAGTGAGTAGCAGCTAACATTGGTGCTACTTTTTCAATTCAGGCAAAATGCACACGGACTGTGAGTGAGTGAGTGAGTGAGTGAGCGAGTGTGTGAGTGAGTGAGAGAGTGAGTGAGTGAGTGAGTGAGAGAGTGAGTGAGTGAGGTAGTGAATGAGCGAGTGAGTGAGCGAGTGAGTGAGCGAGTGAGTGAGTGAGTGACCTGTATTGTTTGTGCTAAAGGAAGCTTACTGTACCTGCTGCTGAGATCCTCTCTCTCTCTCTCTCTGTGTGTGTGTGTGTGTGTGAGAGAGAGTCTGGGAATGGCCTGTATTGTACTATACCTGCTGCTGAAGTCCCAGAGAACAGGTGCAGCAGTACATGATGGGATAATGTGGATGAGAGGGAGACTCTTCCTGAAACAAACGTCAAGACAGATTACATCACATGACTTAAATTACTTGACAAAAAAACTGATTTCAGTCTGATTATGTTCTTTACTCTCAAGAAATTGTCTAGGGGGTGGTGTTGTGTGGTATTGTGTGGTCTTGTGCGGTGTTGTGTGGTGTTGTGTTATGTGGTGTTGTGTTGTGTTTTTGTGTTGTGTTGTATTGTGGTGTTGTGTGGTGGGGTGGTGTGGTGGGGTGTGGTGTGGTGTAGAGGTCTGCGCGGGAACGAATTATCAGTCCCACTCCCGCCCGCACCCGCATTGTGCTGTCCCGCTCCCGCCTGCACCCACAAAGAATTGTAATTTTCACTCCCGCTCCCGCCTGCACCTGCAATATTTTGTCCCGCTCCCGCCCGCAAAAATCCTGCAAGAGGGACGATGGCTTAATTTCTATCTCACTGAAAGGCCTTGTAATTGGCTGAACTTTTTGAAGTT
>JAGFZM010001322.1:385-26623 GCA_017657215.1 Limnothrissa miodon
CCTCCTCCTGCGCCTCCCCTCTAACTGAACTCCTCTCTCCTCCTCCTGCGCCTCCCCTCTAACTGAACTTTTCTCCTCTACTAACTGTTGTTTCTGTCCTGCGCTCCTCTGCTCTGTCCTTGCTGGGGTCTAAATCAATTCAACCTGCTGCTGTAACTGTGCCCCTGCTGTTCTGTGCTCTATACGCTGGTGCTGCCGCTCTCCACTCTCCTCATCCTCACACACACTTCTCCTTCATTTACGCCATCTGCCATCTGCCTTTCCTTTCCCTCCTCCACAACCATCATCATCATCATCATCATCATCATCATCATGGCCATTACCCTGTGGTCTACCCATGCCCCTCTTCGGCCTACCACCAACACTCCATCCAACTTCACCCCTGGCGTCTGAAATGCCATCAATATTACCTCCATGAACCCATCACCCCACCCCTGTACCTCCCACTGGCCCCTCCACGTGTGTGTCCCTCCCCCCTCTCCTCTCACCCCCCCACACCCCACCCCACTTCCCCCCTCGCAGCAGCGTGAACAGCGCCCACAGTAGCGCCTCTCGCTCATCCGGAGGCTCGCAGACTCACTCACCCAGTTCGTCCTGTCGCTACCGCAGCCTGGCGCAGCCACCACCAGGGGGAGCCCACCGCCTCAGCAGCGTCTCCTCGCACGACTCCGGCTTCATCTCCCAGGATGCCAACGTCTACTCCAAGCCTCCCTCACCCATGCCCTCAGACATAACCAGCCAAGTAAGCCACAGGGACAGGCAGCAGAGGGGAGGGGGGCTGCTGACTATGTCTGTCACACTACATATCATTGCTTAAAGGTGCAGTTAGTGATTCTAGCGGAAAGAAATGGGGCAGAGGGAGGGGGGAGCTAGCGAGATACGAGGAGATATTATCTTTATTATAAAAAGCAAAATGTGTTTAAAAACCAATTAGTATTGGTTACTGTGCCTTTAAGTTAACAAGATGGGAGATTTGTTTGTATTGGTTAGAAATCTATAAGTTACTATGGTAAAAAAAAAAAACATATGAACTGATAATGCGATGAGCTCCCTGATGTGAGCTCCCCTCCTTTAAAGAGTTAAGTAACCTGGTGGACAGACTAGACAGAAGGTTGCATTTTTTCAGTCATTTTTCACGACTTTAAAACTTAATTTAATTTAATATGGTTTACTGACTCATTAATCAGTGTTGTTAATGACACCCTTGTCTATGATGCAACAACCTCTGGCTTCTAGAGCTAAAAAAAGCAAATGTCCCAGCTGTTAGTATTGACATTAGGAAATGCCACCATCTGCATACACAGTATATGTGTCCATTCTGCTCCTGTAGAAATCCTCAAGTTCAGCATCGTCAGAGGCATCAGAGACTTGCCAGTCAGTGAGTGAATGCAGCTCACCGACAACGGTAAGACCGACTACACACACAAACACACACACACACACACACACACACACACACACACACACACACATGCACGCACAGAGATACATGACGCACTTTTCACACATATTTTTGTGAGTGCTGATAAATGTACAGTACATGTCGCATGTTGCCCCTCACAATATATATTTGTCCACCAGTCTCAGCTCTGGTTGCTTAAGGATGACTGTATTCACTGTTAAGTGAGTGTGGACTGGCACTTGTGTAATTGTCATGTGTAAGATACTGCTTTATGTAATGCAAAGGGAATGTGACTGTATGCAGTACACATGTTTATGTGTATGTGTGTGCATGACTACATGTGGCCAATGTGAATATTGTCTGCGATGGGCTGTGCTGTGTAGCTATTCTGTATGTGCTTTGTTTGGTGTCTGAGAGGGGTCTGATGGGCTCGTCTGTCACAGGTGCTCTGTTTCTCAGCTCAGGTGACCTGGCTGCTTCTCAGCTGCTCTTGTCATCTTTGCTCCTCTTCCTCTGACCTCATCCTGTCACTGTCAGCGTGCGTGTGTCCGCGCAGCCAGCGGCCACTGGCCCGAGCCTCCCTCGCCCCCCTCGCGGGTGGGTGGAGGGCCGAGCCGGTAGCCCCACTCTGATCCATCTTGTCTCTCCGTTCCGCAGTTTGGCTCGTCCTTCGCTACCTTCCGCCCTGCTCTCTCTCACACTGGCACCATCAGGCCTTTCTCTGTCATACTTCCTGCGTCCCCACCCTATAACTGCTCCCCCGGATCCAACACCTCCTCTCCCACATCAAAGGTTCCTTGCTGGAAGGTTTGTTGTCATCAAGCACCTTTTTCTTTGCAGTTCTGGTTTGGTTTGACTTTTGGTTTTCTCCTCCTTTGGTTTGGGTTTGGGTTTATGCTTCCTGTGATTAATGCTTATTTGCCAAATCACCCCCCTCATTTTTCCACCTGCTTAACCCATTCATTACTTGCTCCTAACCACAATGACTTTTCTGTTGCTTTTGCATCCAAGCCTGTGTTTAGTCTGAAATCTCAGAGAGATTTACTAAACTGAGCAGGTCACGGGTGGCATGTTTGCCCATTTGGAGTGCACGGAAATTCAACACTACTCACCGATTGGCACTAGCATCCAAATTCTTCACATGTGTGATCTATCCCTGCCAAACTACCCCAACCTCTGCCCTGGTATGCACTTGGGAAGGACTCTCAAACTGCTGGATTGTGGACGAGCGCCACCCTCCTTTTCTCTCCTCTCTTGGAGGGCTTGGAGGAGCCGCTGATGTGTTGCCTTGCCTTATGAATAACCAATCTACCTCTCCAGGACTGGTCCAAGCAGGGGGCCTGTGAGCAGCCCTCAGCCACCACCCTCCAGAGGCGGAAGGAGCCCGTGGAGCGGCCCAGGGAGGCAGAGGCTGCTACTGGCTCTCAGAGCTATGCTGGCAC
This sequence comes from Limnothrissa miodon, assembly GCA_017657215.1. Taxonomy (NCBI): domain Eukaryota; kingdom Metazoa; phylum Chordata; class Actinopteri; order Clupeiformes; family Clupeidae; genus Limnothrissa; species Limnothrissa miodon. Next base: position 3,230 of record JAGFZM010001322.1, read on the forward strand.
ACACCTTGAGGACCCCCGCCACAGGATCAACCCAGCCACCATCGCTGCCAAGGTGACCAGTCATGAGCTATCAGTTGGTTTAGTGTGTGAACAGCTTGAAATTATGCAATTTTAGTTGCAATAATTTTTTCATTGATGTGTTGGAAATGTAATGGGTTGTGGCTGTTTGCAATGTGTAAATGATGATTACTTTGTGTCTGATTGGACACATTTTGGACAAATGTGTACCCTAGAAAAAATTTTGAAAAAGTTATCATCCTATCTTTTTAATATTAATGTATGCTGAATTCAACTACCCTGGCTCCCAAGCTGAATTTTGAGTTTTTGACCACTTGATTGTCAAATCGCTGCCAAATTTTAAATGATAATAGTGTATTAAATAATATGCAATTTTATGTTTTGACGTAACACGTTTTGACATCTGTTTACAACAGAAGGCAGATTTCTAATATGCTTGTCAAATTATTCTGGTCTGATTTCTGTGGCTAATTGTCATTAAACAGCAGAAAAGTGCACATTGTTTTATATATTGTTAGCATTTGATTATTTTGTAGCCTGTGTCTTTGACCCTCTGCTGCAGGAGCATTTGTGCAAGCATATGAGAAATTTGCATTTATTGACAAGGAACAGTACTGGTTAATTTTGGCCAGGCATCATTTTGCTAATTAGCTGGTCAACATTTTCGAAATTCAACTTGGATCTGGGCTAGTTGAATTCAGCACTGATTATGTTAGAGACAGGTACTCAACTCCAGAACCCTTATACAAGGACTTCTCAGAACACATCCAGTCTATGAGTATGTAGGTGTATGTAGTGTTCTCTTAAGTAATTGGAAGCCCTGTGTGCAGCATGGGGAGGAGGTGTCCCCGGCGGCGAGTGACCTGGCCATGGTGCTGACCCGCGGCCTGAGCACGGAGGGCCAGAAGAGCAGCCGCGACTCCCTGCAGTACTCCAGCGGCTACAGCACCCAGACCACCACCCCCTCCTGCTCCGAGGACACCATCCCCTCCCAAGGTAACGGGCTGTGGTGGCAAAGGGGTTGCAGAATTTTGGCTGGCAAGCTAGTAGCCTAGACATTGTGGTTCCGAATCCCAGTAGCCACTATTGTGCCCTCGAGCTGTGCACTCTAAGCTGCTCTAGCTGAAACTGGTCCTGACTTGACAGTTAACATGTGTCAGTCACTTCGGATCAAAGCATCTGCTAAATGTGTAAATGTAAAGGTAACCTCAGCACTGCACAGCACCCTCACCTCTCTGCACTTAACACACTGGGCCAAAGCCGTGGCATGATGCAATCAACATTTAATCTTTGCTATTTATATGCCTCTTCATGATGAGCATAAACCAGCATCCTGTCTGACACTGTCAGAGGATCAGCAAGATTAAATCCTTTTCAGACTCCTCCAAAAAAAAACACATGAAGCACTAATGAAGTGATAAAACGAAGTGATGTGACTGATATTCAGTGCAAATCCCTTGGCCTCTATTTAATTCATTACCCTCTCCTCTCTGTCTGTACCTTACTGCTCCCCAGGGTCTGACTATGACTGCTACTCTGTGAACGGTGATGCCGAGGCAGATGGCCAGACTGACTTTGACAAGTCCTCCACCATCCCGCGCCACAGCAACATTGCCCAGAACTACAGGCGCATGATCCAGACCAAGCGGCCCGCCAGCACAGCCGGCCTGCCCAGTGGTGCCGGTGCCCAGGGGGGGCCATCTGGGGGCGGTGGAGGAGGAGGTGTGGGCACCCCAGGGACTGCCACCATCCGCCGCACACCCTCCACCAAGCCCGGTGTGCGCCGCACCCTGTCTAACGCCGGACCCATCCCCATCCGGCCACCCATTGTACCTGTGAAGACCCCCACCGTGCCTGATTCCCCGGGGGGCGGAGGAGGCTACCCAGGCCCTCCAGTGCGTGTGGGTAGCGAGGAATGTGTGTTTTTTGCAGCCGATGACGCCACGGCCTGCGCGCTGGAGTATGTGAAGGCCTCCCCCAAGCGCCTGAGCCTGCCCAACACAGCGTGGGCCAGCGGCGGCGCCGAGATGAGTGTCTACGGCCACCACGGCAGCCATCACGAGGAGGACCAGATGATCGCCGCCAACCGCCACAGCCTGGTGGAGAAGATCGGCGAGCTGGTGGCCAGCGCCCACGCCCTGGGTGAGGGCCAGTTCCCGTTCCCCTTGTTGCCCGACGACCCGCCACCCAGACCCAGCGGCCAGCACCAGTCCAGGGCACGCGCTGGCGAGGACATGCTGGTTACCATCCGCCGTGGCGTCCGACTCCGCAAGACCGTCTCCAACGACAGGTCAGCACCCAGGATTTTGTGATGGGCTTCACCTTGAGGGCGGGAAGAAAAGGGAAAGCCACCAATCACAAGGACTCCCCCGCCGACCAACCACCCTCTAACTATGTCGGGAATGACATACGAAGAGGCTTAAAATAACAAGAAAAAAGAAGTTGTTAGAGTAAATAAATAATAATAAAAAAGTAATGATAATTACTGAAGTAAATAATGCCGTATTGAGAGGTGGATGCCTCTGTAACTTTAGCGTGTCTGGACGCATGTTTGTCTTATTAACACCATCACCACTAGGGGGAGACTCACACTGGAGTCAGATGCTGGGACTGTTGAGAGACTTGAAGGACCTGCTCTTCCTGCCAAACTAACCTCCATCACACACACACACACACACATACATACACACACACACACACACACACACACACACACACACATTTACGTGCATACACACATAAAAGCCCCCTCTGCCAATCCCCCCAGTGGCACCCCCTTTGCCCTTTACATGGAGTGAGGGAGGGTAGGGGTGCTGAGCGCTGAGAGCCAGAAGGCATGTCTGGGGCGTGCTTGTGCAACCTCCACTCCCCCGCTCACAGGCCCTGCCCTCCCTCCCATAGCGCCTACCTGTGAGGCTCCCTCCACTGGAGGCACAGGGAACTGGTTGGCAGGGTGCAGGGGGCTCTGCTGCAGGTCAGCTGCTAGTGTTATGGGGGTGGGCTTTAGGGGGAGAGGGGGTGGTTGAACAGAGGGGACAGCTTTCCTTTTCTGATGTTTGTCATCCTCTGTAGTCTTGGTCACAGTACGTAACCTCTTTATGTTTCCACTTGACTGGTTTTAGTGAGTTTGTACCAGGCCTATATTTTGTAGAAGCAGAATGAAAATGCCAATATGAAATGGAGCAATAAATGGGTCCTGTGGGCAGGTGGACATCAGTGAGTATGGTAGCCATAGATCTGCTTTAGTTCTGTTTCAGACAGGCTACAGACTCACATTCAAGTGTGGACTACATCCACTCCATGACTAATATATTACTGGGAAAAACAGAAGGAAAAAATAAACTTTAGCACTTTGAAGGTGTATTCAATGTGGCCACTAGGTGTCACTGTGGTCTCATTGTGCCAGTTGCGCTGAGGGAAGGAGGGCGGCAGAGCACCCTGTACTGGGGTTTAGAATGTAAGAGAAGCAGGAAGGACAGATTGAAAGCAAGGGAGGAAGAAAGATAAAATGAGGAAGTGAAACAGAAGGAAGGCTATATGGAATGGAAGGGGGTTATGTAGGCGTATATTTTTATCCTGAAGAAATTAGTTTTACTTAATCAGGTATGTATTCATTACCTGTTGCAAGCCTCAAATAAGAAATCCCTGGTAGTGTTGAAGGCTCTTGAAGGACGTGTTGATGAGACAGGTAGTCGTGCAGAAGACCAGAGGTGTAACTCTGTGACCCAGAGAAATTATCACTTCAAGGTGAACGCGAGAACGAGAGAAAAAGGCGAACAATGAAAGGATGAGAAAGTGATGCGAATGGAATAGAGCAGCCATCCATTTTTTTTATCAAAGCATTCCACTGCCCTTGGAAGGTGAAGTGAATTTAAGAAGCAATCACACCGCAAAAAAGCCCAGATATTTTCCCTAACCAAGTCCCTAATATGAAAACAAATAAGTACAGGATAAAATGCTGTGTCATTGCTTCCATGGGAGGAAAGGAATAGGTGTTTGAATAACCAATGTCTTTGGCTTTGGATGTGTGGCTAGACCCAGGCAGCCTCCACTCTGGCAGCCCCCTGCTGCACACACTGTTAACACCCTCAGTTGCCACCGCTGTTGTGCATATGAAGTGACACCTGAACTTAGTTCTTTTCATCTGTTGTCATTTTATTGCTCTTGGAATAATTTTGGAATAATTTATTTTACATAAATAGAGCACTCTGTTTTAGGAATGCCAGTAGCTTATTAAAGAAATGAAAGCTTAAAAAAAAATAATAAAAAAAGAAAGAATGAAAAAATACAGAAAGGGAGGACATGCTTCTGAAATGGAAGAGAGATAGAAAAAAAGAGTGCATGAGCATTCTCCCCGTCACTGTAGTTAGTGAGTGCTGATTGGAGGGGATTTGGGAGATGAAAGATAGATGGGGGATGGACAGGCAATGGGGAGTGGGAGGGACCACCAATCTGGGTTGGCCCCAGTGACCCTGCCCTGCCGCCCAAGTTGCTGGACCACCAGAGTATCCCAGAGAACTTTCCGGAAAAGCACAGGTCATGACTGTATATATATACATATATACATACATATACTGTTTAAGAAAGTGAACACTAATTGTACTAGTTGCATTGCTAAAACAAAACAGAAACTCACGTTTCACACAAATATTGTCTAGCAGTACTGAGGAAAAAGGCAAATGTCAAGTGTACAGGAAATGACAGCAATATGGCAGTGTTTTTAGAAAAGAATACATATCCAACAGTAAAATATCCAGTACTTGTATACTGTTTCTTAATGTGCTGCGTATCAAGTTATAATCTCAATTTCCTTTTTTTTAATTCTTAAATTGTTGAAACTGTTTGTGTCCATTGAAGATCCTCCATACAGTCATTAAGTTAGAAAGTGAAAAAGACAAGAGAGTTAAAGAGGTATGATAAGCCCAAGACTAGTTGCCAAAGCTACTTAATTATGATGATTAAGATTAATTAAGATTGCCAGTGCTAGAGTGTGAAGACAGGAGCTTGACAGAGAGAGGGAGAGAGCTGGCACCAGCTCCATGAGAGCAGGAAGTGTAGTTTGCCAGCTCTCTCTTTCTCTCTCTCTCTCTTTCTCTCTCTCCTATGATTTCCTCCTTATTGGTTTTTTTTTTTTTCAGTGGCCAGAAAACTTTCTCATGGTCCCTACTGTGCCAAGTCTTTGCACGCCAATGCAAATGCAAGCACACACACACACACACACACACACACACACACACACTCCTTTTTCTCTCCACTGACTTGTCTCTTTTCCCTTTTGCCATCTCTCTCTCTCTAGTTCATGTGTCTTTAGGCACTCCCATTCATCCAGCATCCTCCATTTTCTACCCCTCCTGTCGAGTATCACATTCCAGAGCTGCTTCAATACCTTCACAGCCACACTTTGTGTTGGTCTTTAATGGGTGACTTTCGTCTGCAGTTTGGCATGTCAAGGCTCTGCCATGATTAGCCCCGCTAATAAGCTCACACTATGGAAGCGACTTCAGCACAGTTATGTGTCTATGTGGTGCATTGCGCAGCTTCTCTGAGCGTGTCTGAGCTCTCTGCATGAAGACAAGCCACAGGTTGCGTGGCGCCGCTCCAGCTCCAGCACCGGGAGCCGACAGGAGGGCCACCGAGGGAGCCAATGCACCAGGGAGTTGGAGGCACTCGATACTGCTGACAACACAGCCCTATTCTCAGCCTCCACAGCATGGCCTCCAGCACACATACTAAACACCTTGCCTTTTGGTCTGTGTCAAAGGCATCTCTCTCTTTCTCTCACTTTATCTGTCTCTCTCTTTCTCTGTCTCTTTCTCTCTCAGTCTTTCTCTGTTCAGAGATCTTGAATTGGAAAGCGCTAACGTTTTCTTCTGCCTTTGTTTTTGACCCCTAGCCATGTCCTTTTACTGTGTCTCCAATTAAGCAAGAGTCCTGTGTATAAAAATGCATTCGGTCCAAGGCAACTCATCTGAACTTGCTGGTGTTCCCGCCGTGTTTAATTACTGTCATTTGTCTCCTGTAGTGCTGACAAAAGAGCTCTATTTGCTATTCCTGTACATGTGAATGGTAGCAGGCTGCTGCTTAAGAAACCTAATCCACGATCTTCAAGGAAGCTTTTCAGATTCAGTCTTACTGTAATTCCTATCTGCCCACAGTTGGTACCCCACACAAAAACTATCATTTAGACCATTAAGACAACAACAATTGGATGTTGAAAGGTCGATGAACATAAACACCGACCTTATTACCTCCCTCTCTCCTTCAATGCCTCCTCAGACACTCTGTCAAATGTCAAGATCATTTTGGGTGTTGGAAGTGAAGGCCAAGATTGTTGCTCTACACAGCTTCAGTGCCCTTCCTTTGTGTGGAGTCCCCATGAGGTGCCTCCAGAAGCCTTACTTACTGCTCCATGGGCTGTGTCTGGCCATCGCAACAGCTCACAATGCAATGCCTTTTGAAATTGCAGACGTGCGCGTGCATAAGGTGTTGTGCTTAACCCCATCTACTGTGATACTTAGATATACACATGGTGTACTTGCCATGCATCCTGCCATACCTGAATGGAGTGATATTGTTCTGTCAACACACCCACAAAAGAAGCTCAGGTGTTGGCGCAGAGTTGACACGCATTGGCCTCGCAAATATTCCACCCTTTTCATTTTTTGGGTTTTTCTGCCGAATCCATTTGTAACTTCACCTCAATAGCACTAAAGTACCACTCCTGCACTCCCTTTTTTGCCCAGTAACCAAGGCAATTCAATTTGAAAAACAACAGAAGGCTGCATATCTCTATGGTGTTATCCATTGTCCATGCTAGCCCTCCCATTTTCTTCATCTTCCTCCTGACCAAGTAGTTGAGCCAGGGTTGCCAGCTGCAATTTTTCTTCATGTTATCTAAGAAGAATGTCTTTATTACTTTGGTCTGTCTCTGACTTCCACTATATAGAATTGGTTCATTAAGAAAGTTCATCCCATGCAAATTCATTCAAAAAAACATGGCATCTCGAAACTTGACTTTGCCAACGTTGTCTCAGCACTCCTGATTCTCCTTATTGTGAAGAGGTATGATGTGTGCGTTTGTTTTTGTTTTTATTATGTTCTTTTTTTGTAAAAAAAAAAAAAACCCGTTCCTGGAATGGAGTCAAGTAACGCTACAGGTGCTGTTGTCTCTGTCGATCTTCTTTCTCTCTTCTTCTTTCTCTTTAATTTATTGTGTTCTTATTTTCAAGGGCAAAACTTCCTCTGTTGCTGAGGACAAGTTTTCCTTTTTGTAATATTTATCCTTTTAATTTTGTTAACTTTAGTCACTGCTAATGTAACAAAACGCACTGTGATGATTCCAGTATTAATAAAAGTTGTACTTAAACTGTGTGTGGGATGTGAATGATTTGTTTTGTTAATTCTCATTTATGATAAGGAGTTGCCATCTCTTGATAAACCTGTTTGGAGACAGTGTTATTCACAGCACCAAGATAAGAAATGGGCAAAGGAACTCTTTTTCAATGACAAAGGCATGACAAAATGCCAATAAAACCAACTCTCTCTCTCTCTCTCCCTCTCTCTCTCTCTCTCTCTCTCTCTCTCTCTCTCTCTCTCTCCCTGTCTCTTTTTAATATTTTAATTAATGCATAGGTAATGGCCCCACATGATAAGAGGTAAATAGACAATACCATCATTTGACATAGAGTACATACAGCAGTAAAGGCCCTAAGGGAATTTAAGAGCACATTAGCAACCATAGTCCGCTGTAGTCAATCCGTAATGAGACAACAGCCAATGGAAATTGGAAGATTTCAGTGCTCGAAAAGCAGGGGGCAGTAGAGAACCTTAGCACTCAGAGAGCAGCTGTAATGCCAGTGCAGGCATTTACACTCCCTTCCCTTGTGCATCTTTTTGTCAGATGCCTGAAAGGTGGCAACTTCAGCTTAGATATGCAGAGTGTGTACCTCACATGCTAGGAGTGAGAGGGAGAAAGTCCAACTTATGACAGCCTCCCACTCGCAATTCAATAGTCTTGAAGAGAACATGTTTCATATTCAAGAGTCCAATAACAACAAAAAAAACTTGATTTTTTTGGCAGTCTTTTAGTCTCACCCTTGTGAGTATCCCACAGAGACATGAAAACAATGTCTGGGGATGCTGTGAAGACTCGAGGCATGTCTATCATTGCTGAGACACAAAGACGAGGTGAAGACTCCTCTCCCTGCCTCATTTCCCAAGCCTGCCATTAATTTCTACATGCGAAACTTTAATTAAAAGGAAGTAGGTTAACTTGGATATTTGACAGAGGGAGAGCACACAAGCCTTAAATTGAGTGGAAGCGCATAGCTTCTTTCAACTTGTGCTCCTCTAGCAACTGATTTCATTTCAAGGTAAATGTAAACCAGTTTATGAGGCTATTGTATTTGTCATTTAACAGATATTTCACTATTTTCATTAGCAGTTTGAGGACCACTACTACTACTACTGAGGTGTGTTATTCTGCTGTGTTCGAAGCCTACAGTATGTCACGGTCACCAGTGTGGGTCAGGACCTCACCTGACACCATCATTTCTAGTCCACTTGGCCACTGCATATATTAACTCACATTAAATTTAGATGTATCACCTTCCCTCCCCTCCCGTCTGTGTTCAATAAGATGTGAAATTCATTTGTTGTCCACGTCATTCACTGTTGACCTGCAGTTTTCAAGTAAAGAAACCTTTTTGTTATTCTGAACAATACAACTGGGAGCCATCAAAAAACAAAGAGATCTAAAGAATTGTCAATATAATTTAGTTTCCTTATCAGACTCTTTTCACCTTGAATTTAGTAACTGTATTTCATTCATACTAATAGGCCTGCCCCCAGACAAAATCCAACATAAGTCTTGTTTTGTTTTGTTTTTCTCGAAGCTTTTTAATTTTAGTGTTCCCATTGCCTGGTTAACTTGGGCTATGGGAAAGACCTAAATGAGTAAGCATTGTAACTTTTTAAACCATTGTAACTTTGTAAACTTTTTCAACCTTGCGAATTAGGGCGAACATTGGATCTTCAACGTTTACAGGACTTGGATACCGGTCACATGTGAAATATTTGACGCTAGAATATTGCAAATGTGAAACCCAAACTGTTATTGAGAAACACATGAGCAATTATTTATTTTTTTAGTAATGATCTTATTCTAAGAGTGAAAAATATAAGTATAAATAAATAAAGAGAAGTTTTTTTACTCTCCACAGTTTTACCTCTAGGGCATAAAGACTATTTTTCCACCTTGCTATTTCCATAATCAGAAAAGTTTTCATGGTTAAAACTTACAGAATGGTCTTTCTTGACTGATTTAGACACACAAAGTAGCCTAAAAAGACAGATGAGGGGTTTGCATCTCTTGATAAAACATGCCTGGAGACAGCGTTATTCAGAGCACTGAGATAAGAAATGGGCAAAGGAACTCTTTTTTCAGTGAAAAAAGCATGACTGACATAACTGATGTGTATTCTGCTGCCTTCATTCTAAAACCAAGTCTCTCTCTTTCTCTTTCTTTTTCTTTTTTTCTATTTATCTATCAATCTCTCTCTCTCCTCTCCACCCTACTCCAGCTAATGTTAGCTCTACAACAGAATTCCACACAGTGCAAGTGAGAAGTGACACTACATTTGATTGCTATGATCGATCACAATCTGACATGTTCAAACGTTGTTGCATCTATAAATCTACACATTGCACTTGCTCCAAAAGACAAGGAAGTGGACAAGAGAGGTAAAATGCTGTAAGCTGAGATAGGAACTCGTGTGCTGACAGCAAGATGACAGCAAATGTCAGAAATACAATCAAAATGTGGTTTCTGTCATGGCGGAGACCTTTATGCCACTCCTAATAAGACCATGTGAGCCCAGCTTTGAGGCAGGTGCACTTTCATTTATGTCAAAACAAGGGCTGTCTGCAGTAGTTTGGAGAGCTTAAGAGAATGATGGGGAGGCTGATATAAAGAATGATGGGAAAGGTGAAAAAAGACAGAGGAAGGGTGTGATGTATGTTTATTTTGTTCAAGCTAATGACATGACAAAATAGATCCAGGGCCTGTGACATGGTGTAAGTGTAGATCATGGTGCAGGGGAAGGGGGGTTCACAGCCATGCTTCAGAGGAGAGCTGCAGAGAAAGGCTTGGCTGCCTGTCTGTTGCCGTGGGAATAGAGACTCTGACACTCCCTGTCATCATCCCCAAGCAGGGATCATCCAAACAGTGGGAAACAGGTGTCATTGTCTGAAGGGCTCGCTGAGGACACCTGTCCTCCTCTCTTTCAACAGTGGAGAGGTAGGGGAGGGGGGATGGAGGGGAGAGGACAAAAAAAGAGAGGACATTTTTTCTTTTCTATTTACCAGGCAGATGTACTGTGCAGTGCCGTCCATCTGTCACACAGACAGACCTTGATGTGCTGCCTGCCCTCTTTGAGCCGTGTTTTCTTTGTGTGTGTTTTCATTGTGTGTGTGTGTTTGTGTGAGTGCGTAAGCGTGAACAAGAGAGGGAGAGAGAAAGCTTTGTGCTTGAATGTGTAAACAGTGCATGGAAGGGAGTGATGGGAACTAGGGCGGTGTCAGGTCGCCGGTCCAGCGTCGCAGGTGAGATATCATCACTTCAGGGCCGCCAGTCAGAAGCCTTTCCATCCAGCCACTGCAGCCGCCCGTGAGCTCTTCTCCTTCCCTCCCTCTTCTTCTGTCACCTCTGCTCTCCTTCACACACTCCTCTTCCCTCTCCTTTCCTCCCCCATCTTCATCTCCTCTGCCACACCATCCACCTTCATCCATCTCCCTCTCTCCCTCCGTCTGAATGGTGCCCTTCCTTTTGCTACCTATTATGTCCATCTCTTTGTCTTTGTCATTCTTTTTCATTGTCACTCCCCCTTTTCTCATTCCCTCTCTATTCTTTTCCCTCTGCACCATTTCTCTCCTTCTCTCTTTCTCCCTCTCTTTCTCTCTCTCTCTCTCTTTGTCTCCGATTGAGTATGTTCTCCCTTCCCCATAGATCCATCGTGCCCTCTCCCTCTCCTTGTTTATCCGTTTCCTCAGTTTTGTGGGGTGGATGCTCTTGTTTCCTGATAAACAGCTTGGCCGTCCTCCCTGCCACGGCAACGCAGAAGAGCACAGCAGCCCAGCGCATTGCTGCTAATGAGGAGCGCCATTTGCATATCAATACTCCCACCCCGTTCTCTCGTTTCTGGTCAACATCGTCTCACCTCCAAAGGAGGTGAGAAAAACACACACACACAGACACACACAGATACACAGACACATACTCAGACACGTACTCAGACACATACACATATACCATTAATTATATATGGACACTCAAAGATGTACTGCCCTCTTTTCCCTGGACTATCTTGTTTTCCATTTTATTCCTTGCCCATTGCCTTTTCTTTCATATGGCGTCTCAAAACTTCCATGCAGACCACAGCACTTTCTTCTGGCCACAAAGCTCAGGAATCTGGAATCAAGACCAGTTTGAATTAACAATGAAAAATCAATACTTATGCCCATTGTTCAGTCAGACAGCGGTGCTGAACACAAACAAAAAATCAGCATTGAGCTATAGGTATTGTTGAGAGCATGAATGCACTGCAGAGAGTCTCTGTAGAGATCATGAATGACATGAAAGCACAGACAGCCTGTGTAGAGGGTTGCAGTGTTTCTGTATTTTTGCCAGATGGCTTTCATTGTTTACAGTACTTGTATCAGTGACAGGATTTTGTCCTCTTAGCCGTGTGAGCTGGTAGAGATGCGTGTTGCAGCTGAGTAACATCTGAGCCCTGTCCAATGCTGATCACATGTACAAAGCAAGCATCAGACACCATTAAAGCCAAAAGGACTAGATGAAACAAACCCTTGAACAATTAACACCTCTTCTTGAGAGGGAGAGGGGTAACAACTTCATTGTGGTCATCAGGTGGTCATCGTCCATTGTCCGAGTTTTGCTGATTTAGGCCCACCACACCTCTGGCTTGCTCACCAGCGATGGCATCTCAGGTGTGCCCCACTCTGTCCCCGACCCTAAACACTCATCTCACACCCTTGGTACACCAGTTGTGTTGTGTTGTTCTGCCTGCGCTGATAATTCAGCCTACTTTTCGAGTCATACATAGGTCATACAGCTGTTTCTTATCTGACCACAGGATGGCCTTTGGCCTGCAAGTAGTTATTATAAGTAGTTATTATCTCTGTTAGGAAGATGAGCTTGTGGTCAAGGCCAACTTGTTGCTCATGAGTACTCTCTGCTGTGAAGTGCTACAAGACACGACTTTTTGTGTAATAAGCTGTGCAAAAAAAAATTGAATTTAATTTAATTAAACCTGCATTTTCAGTCAAAGAAGGAGGTATTCACAATTGCCAATGTTTTCATCTGATGTTCCCCTGTTCTCACAAAATAGGTGGTGTTTGGAAGTCCATGCATCAGAAGAGGGAGGGAATTAGTGGTGTTTCTCCGTCCTCCATGCCTGAGGACAGCTTCTAGCTGTGCACTTCTACTCTTCAGTAAGGCTAGAGACAGGCAGTTCCCGAGAACCATGTCCATACAAGATGGCAGTGCTGAGGCCACTTGAGTCCAAGCCATTTCTTGATGTAGGAACTGACGGCCCTCTCCAGTTTCTTAACTTTGGTAATTGGACTGTTAGGGGCCAAATTAGGCACCACAATTGAAGCTAGGAGACATGGTCTCGTCTGGGGTGATAAGGCCTTTGATCGCTTTCTCCCTCAGTTGATTATTCGGGTCTGAGTCTTGAAGACTTTGATTGTCCTATCATCCCAAACTCTTGACTGGCTGAATATGCACTGTGAAAATGAGGTCAGTTTGTCCCTAGGCCATGTTATCCACCAATGGCTTGTTCTGGTTGAAATGATCATTTACTGAGACACAGATGCTGTTATCCTCAAAGAGTGACCTCTTCATTCGTCACCGAATGGATTGATTTGCAGCACCGTCAACAGGCATTTGTGTCACTTTTAATCATGTTTCTTTGCATTTTAAAGAACACTGAAATGAAGAAGCAGAATTAATTAGGTTCTTTAATTGCAAGCTACCTTGATGTATTCTCTGTGGGTGTAATTACCAAGTGTTTATTTGGACACAGTTTTGGTCTGAACAAGGTAACACAGCTAATTGGAGTTATGTTTAAGTTGTGCATGCCACAATTATGTATGCCTTCGTAGTTCCGGAAGCCAAGCAGAAGCTGGTGTCTCCAATTACAGATTTAGGTGATAAAATTGGTTTAATGGTTTTGTAAATGCAGTAACACTTAAAAGACCATTGAAAAGAAAGTGGTAAAGACAAGCCCTTAGGGAGACTGATTCAATTCCCTCCACCTAGTTGAAGAATCAGTCACGCTCATTCAACTCATTAATGGAAAAGACCTGAGTGAGAATGACTTAAAGCCTCCTTTAAAATCTCCATTCCACACCCCAGACAACATCAAGGAGACATATGTGTGGATGATGAGCCAGTGTATCGCTTCATGCTACTGTAGTATGTGATGGTTGTTGACATTTTCTTGAGCACCCCATCCAGTTTTTAAAGGCAACCGATCAATAAGCAAACAGAACAGAGTGAGGGGTTGTCAGAATCTACACTTTCTCTCTTAGGCCTTCTGTCAAATGTCAGAATAATTGATCCAGTAAGTCTGTGTCCTAGTTCTCCTCATGCTACGGGTGCTGTTGCAATAGTCAGTGTTCCTCACCAGCCTCCCCTCACTATACCCTTATATCCTATCCTTTCATTCACAAGGACTGCCTCTCCGAGCCTGTAATGTTTGACACCCACAACTTCATAATTAAACATACTATCAAAATCATAAGGCCTGCCCAGCTTTTGTGAAAATGATATGGACTGTTGGTCTTTGAACAAATCCTTTTCTAGAACTGTAATCAGTTCCCTTTTTTTCCCTGCCTTTTCTCTTTGTGTTTGTTCTTTACTTTTTTCTTTTACAACTTTTTTTCTCTACTGTCCCTTGAATAGATAGTCCACCCGATCAAGCTTGCTGATTAGTGGGTCTATCACTGCAACAAAAGTTAAAGATTTAATGAGAAGCTCTGCACTGATAAGAGTCTGCTTTATCAGACAAGTGTCACACAAATGTCGGAACATGAAATTAGAAAAAAAATATAACAAACAACTGATTTCTAATAGAAATATAAAATAACTTGATAAGATTTGAGACTAAAGATGAATGAATATTTTGTTTGTTCTGTAAAGCATTTGACATGTTGTAATTAATGAAAGTAATTGGGGGAGGTATATCAGGCTCATGGGCTCATGAAACACCTAGTGTGTGGACATACTGTAGATACAATCAGTGTTTTTCTGTTTCTGCACCTCATTCCAGCATGCGCTTCTGTCTGACACCCAAAACAAAAGACTCTACCCCATCTGTTCATTAAGACTCATTTTAGACTATCACTTTCTTTTCTTCTGTTCTCTATCACAAGCACACTCTTTCTTCTTCGTTTTTTCATCTTCTTGTCCTCATTCCTCTCTGATTAGCCAACAAGTTCTTTGTGTATGCCTTCCATCTCCATGCAGTTATCCTCTCATCTCTTTCCCCTGCTCTCTCCTCTCCTTCTCCTCCCTTTCTCATCACTTCCCTCCTCTTCTCCTTTCCCCTCCTCTCCCTTTATTTTTGGCTGTCTTCCTATATGTCTCCCTCAATCTTTCATCATCTTTTTTCCTCTTTCCCCTTTTCTTATTTATATCTCACTTTCTCTCCTTATTTTTCCTCTCTTCTCGTGGTAAAAGCCCCCTTCGCGACTTACGACAGCCTCTGCTGATCTTTTTAATCTTCTTATACAATTTGCATTTTTCGCTGTGATTTTATTCCGTGCTGATTTTTTCCTCCCAGGTTGTATTTAAATAATACAAATCTGTTCTATATTTGTCAACTGTGAGATGATATTATATTTATGAATATAATTGAATATGTTCCAGTCCTTGGAAGATGGAGCCAGGGGGCGGCTAAACAAGAGAGGCATCTGGAGTCCCTGTTTCTCAGTTCTCTGTTCAACTCCTTATGAAACCAGTTCAACAGCTTGGCCACAGAGTGCAACTCCTCTTGACTAACTTGACCAGTCTCTTCTCCCATGGTGAGTGGGGACAGAGATGGACACAATGTAGGTAAGTAGCACACATCCCAGTAGAGCCCCATATCACACTTTCTTGTGTACTGTATTAGTGGGGGTGCGAGGGTATGATTCCTTTCAACCTTCATAGTTCTGATTGAGAGAACACAATTTAAAGTCACACATTTCTGCATGTATTTATATATATATATATATATACACACACACACACACACACACGTATATCACAGGTGGCATCACTCACATGTCAGTGACTTAAATATCTTAGTCACTAATGAGAAAAGGTAGGTGTTGAAATCTAGAAGAGATTAAAAACACATTAAATGTTTAACAAGTGACTGTCACTACTGTAACAAAATAAACCAATTTTGAGCATTTAAAGAAAGTTGATTATATGGCAGGTAAAACAGCCTGAATACAAAATGCTATCAAGCACATTAAAGATTAAATCAAACAAGGGAAATAATAGAAGCGATAAAAGATCAGGAACACAGTAACAAACTATACAACATAAAAGAGTCTCTGATTAAAATGTGATGATTTGTGCAGTGTTAAAGATACTGTAGAGGAAAGTTTTTATTGTTAGTTACTTGACAATCTTGCTGTGGTGCAAAGGCTCAGGGTTTTTTTTTATCTTACATTGTAAGACACTTTCCATGTCCATTCCAGGCTAGTTCTTTCGTAATTGATATATATATATATATGAAATATAAGTCACTTTGGATGAACTTCTCTGTTGTTTTAGTTTTTTGTTTGGTGCTGTTTTAGTATGTGGCCTAAATTATAGTATAGCCTAAATTAATGCCTATATACTCACCTGAAGTCAAATATCTTCTGCAAACATTTTGCCTCTGGTATTGTAATAATCATTACGACAACAATAATGCTTCTCTTTTGTGTATGGTCTTGAGAATGTAAGCTTTGTAATAAGAAATGAGTGATTCTCCATGATGAGCATATATGATTACTCTCTGTGTAATCTTCAGACAGGACACTGTAAAAACAATACACTGAATTGACTAAGAAAATCATCCAATGAACAGAAACATGGAACAGAAAAATGTCAGAGTTCAGAACTGCCTGCTGAAGCGGCAGCAGATGCTCCAGAGCTCAGGGATGAAGCAGGGTGGTAGAGTCCAGGACTGCAGAGGAACCTTTTTTCTTATGTACACGTATGTCCTTGGCTTTCGTTCAATGAAAAATACATGTCTTATTATATGTTTCAATTACATTATTAGCTTAAATAAATCAGTGCATGTATGTGTGTAGGACAGTGTGCAGGCTGTGTTTATCTTTGGCTCTGGCGGATATGTTTTTTTCTTCTATACTGTAGTCTCAGGTATTGATAATTGACTCATTCATGTCTAGGTAATAATACTGCTGTAGTGCAGTTACACAAGTCTTTTTGATCTACCTGTGTGTGTGTGTGTGTGTTCATTGTACATCACTGATCTACCTGTGTGTGTGTGTGTGTGTGTGTGTGTGTTTATTGTGTTAAAACTCTAAATATTTTTTCCCCCAAAAGAACACACGAGATAGATTAATCACAAATCCTGACCCTTTTCCGCTTCCTTTTATTTGATGCAGTTGCCCTGTAGTCCTTTTTGTATGGTATCACATCTAAGTGCCTTAATGTATATATCTGCACCCCCCCCCCCCCACCCCCCTCCAACACCATGATGCTGCACTCACCCGCACACATGACATGCATTCACCAATGCATATAAAGGGTAGAAGTGGAGGCTTTCATATAGATGGTCATTTAAACCATGTGCTGCAGGTCTGTAAGAGGATTGTATATTCCTGTTGGCCATGATAAATGAGTACAACAATGCAAATAACTGTACTTAATGGTACAGGGATAACCCCCCCCCCCCCCTCCAGAGCAGAAGATTACACAGAGATAATATGAGCATGCGTTCAGCCATCTCTGCGACAGCGTTGATTTATATGTGTGTGTATGTGTGTGTGTCGGCCTGATTGACACAAAGGGAGTTGGTGCATTTGTGGTATTACAGAGTTTCTACTTCTGCATCTGAACTATTTGAGTTGAGAGCATGACATTCTTACGAATGACTCAGTCACCCAGTGCAATCCAGTGTGTAAATAGCATATTTTTCAGTGAGATTAAAGTTTTCTTATCTAGTATTATTATACATAGGAGATAGTAAACACCATATTCTGAAAGAGTTGTGCTGACATTACTGAAAAAAGCACTCTCTATAAACAATGTACTGACTAAGCAAACCGAATTGGACTGTTGGCTATTGATTTATTATAGAATTGTCTGCTTTGAAAAATTACAGCCCTTTCACCTAAAGCAGTTAATTGTGTAAAGAGGGGCTAATTGAATTGTTGTAATTCGCCCCAAATTAAACTAGCCTCCTGGGACTTTAGACAGGGAACTGCTCTGTCCCTCCCTGGATCTGAAATTGAAACGATGGTAAAACATTTCTCAAATCTTTCAATGCCTTTATTTTGCCTTCAACTGACTCTTCTCCCTCCCCTTGCACTATATAAATCCCATTGATCCTAAATAAAGAAGGCCAGCTGTAATGGAGCCAGATGTGCAGCCATGTGCAGGAGGGAGAGCTTGATGTAAGCTGAGTTCATGACCTGTGCTGCGGAACATCATGCTTGACTCATCTTTGGCCCTTACCATGCACAGACAGGCCCTGTGACCAACTTTACAAACACACAGCCTGAGTCATTTAGTGGATTCATGCGTGTGAGTGACTGAGTATTTGCTCTTTCTTCCTCTTATCCTCCATTTCTCTTTCTCTTCTCCATTTCTCCTTTCCTTCCGTCACCATCCCCAGGCTCTCCTAAAGCCTGCCTGGCCTTGGCCAGAGCTGAAACAGTCTATCATGCACTGCTTTACTGCACTGCTTGACTTGTGCTCCTCGTCTGGCATGTTGTTTTCTCCGAGCATCATGTACGCTTCCTTCATCAGACTGACGCTGCTTCTTCTGATTTCTTCTCGCTGCCTTTTGTCTCAGGCTCTCACAGCGCCCATTTGCATCTGCATTCAAGGGTGTAATTGTGTGTTTTTCTTGCGCTGCCTCACTTTCTGGGGCTTTGTGAAGGCTCATTTCCATGAGTCATGCACACAAGTGGTCAGTGAACACAAGGCAGCAGAGCTGCTGATGGAGGCGGCTGTGTGTGTGTGTGTTTGTGTGTGTATTTGTATATCTGTATTTGTACATGTTTATATATATATATATATATATATATATATATATATATATATATATATTATATGTATATATGTATGTGTGTGTGTGTGTGTGGTGATGGTTTCATGGACCTCCCTTAGTGAAAAGAAAGACAAAAAAGAAATATCTCTGACCATCTCTCTCTTACTCTCTCTTCTTTCTGTGTATGAGTGTGGTGACTGTGTGTGTGTGTGTGTGTGTGTGTGTGTGCGGCACATATATGTGAGCGTGTGTGTGTACAATCCTCTAAAGGGAGCCTTGGGGATTGAGTGCTGGGCTGTGCTTTGATCACGAAGGATGGAGGCCGCAGGCATATGCACTCAAACACATGTGCGTGCACACACACACACACAAACACACACACACACAAACATCTTCTGTCGTAGAATTGCACGTGAGATATGTGCAGTGCAGTCCTAAGTAAGTGTGTGAGAGTGTAGACTGTGAGTGTGATGCTAATAGCAATCTGGGGCCCTGTCCACTCTACCCGCCTACCTCCCTCATGCTGGTCCACATGCCAACCAGCGCACCTCACAATTACTGGAACTGGGGAGGCAGCTGCGCTGGGCTTGGCTTTACAAGCTGTTTTTTTGCTTCAAAACTGTTTTCACATCACAAGTGGGCTTTGATGTGTGGCCCACCGAGGCAACACCTGTGCCTGGCACACGTCAGGTGTCAGAGGTACTCGTGAGGCTGAGAGGGGAAGCGGATGGGGCAGGAGGAGAGGACGGCGAGCAGAGGGGCAGAGGGGCCGCTAGCGACAGAGAAGCAGCAGAAACAATATAGATTAGCAATGATGGTAATTACGTCGACGGTGGCTGTGACGGCGGTGACAGTGATAAAGCTTGACTGGAGCTCAGGGAGGCGCGTTGGTGTCTGTGGCAGGCGTGCTGCTGTGCTGTGTTGGTAATGATGACCCCGGGCTGGAGCGTGGAACACGAGCCGAGTCGAGTTGGGGAGGAGGGGAGGGGACGGGGAAAAGGAGTGGATTGGGGGGGTTTGTGAAGTGGAAGGGAGGGGGGTGGGTGGGTGGTGATCTGACAGCGGGTGGGTGCACCAGAATGCTGATGCGCGGAGTAGCCTGCTAATTGGGCTAATTAAAGAACAGATGCCCCCCTAGAGGGGAGAGTAGGACCACCAGCTAGGGGCACTGACTGACTTCGGCTCATACATACAAGTCTGTCCTGACCCCATCTCCACCACCTTCACCTCCCACACACACACACACACACAAACACTTCTAACACATAAACACCCTCCTTGACACAATGGCGACACAATAGGTGTCTTTTTCTCGTCCTGTGGACCAGCTCTCTGCACAGACAAACAACCTTCACCTTCATCCACTTGGACTCACCACAGACTGGAGACCAGTGACCTTCGCCACCTTACAGAGTGGCCTGGCCACCGCATCCCCTTTTCGCTTGGCCTAATTGGTGCATATTTATGGTGCGGCTCACTCACCTATCTGCATGGCTAATTTGGAGCCGTTGTTTACTTTGACCGCTGAAATGGTGTACACCTAATGGCATCCTACAAAGTGTGAGAGTGACTTGGGTGCCATGTGTGGTTATGCGATACATCATTCACTGGCTACAAACACAATTACTGCGCCAATGCCATCACTTTCAGTTTGTCTGACATGACAACTTTGCCAAGCTTAAACAACTAAACTGATGCCTCAAGTGTATTTCATGGTTCAGCTGGTACTATTCTGAAGAACAGGACTTAATATAACAGCTCGCCTTCCTTTGAAGACATTGTGTTTGTGTGTGAGTGTGCCTGTGTGTGTGTGTGTGTGTGTGTGTGTGTGTGTGTGTGTGTTTGTTTGCGTGAATGTACGCTGTCTTTGCTGAAGCCCCATTATGCATGGGTGCCGTGGTGGAAGACTCCCGATCGCCTCCAATTTATCTTCACTGTAAAATCACCAGAGACCGCATCGACTTGCTTCTCACTTTAATGAACATGGACATCAAAAACATGGAAAGCAAAAACAACACCAGATGACACTTTGCTTGCCTTTGATTATTAGAGGTTGTTCTGGGCCCTTTGCTCCTTGAGCAAGCTGAAACGCTTTGCCTCTGGCCACAACTGTACTCGGCAGCCAATGGATGTGCTACACTGCAACCCAGAGAAGAGATGAGTAGCACTGGCCCTGGGTCAGTCTCTGTGTGTCTAAACCAACTATTTGGTGTTTTTTGGGGGGGCTTTCTGCTGATTGAATGATTGGACATGGCAGCCACTGAAACCCACGGTTTACTAAAAAAGGCAGGGGTAGTGTTGATCTAAAAACATGTTGAAAATGACATGCACAACAGCACTCTTATGGGGTTCTTTTATTTACAGTATCTCCTAGGTCTTATTAATAATTCAAATAGAGCTTCTGCGTCTGCAAGAACAGGAGAGGAAAGAGAAGCCCATAAGGAGGAGTGGAGCCTACTCAAGGATTTAGCACCTTAACAAATCGTGAATACCTTCAGCTCAGTCAAGTGAGTGCCATTCGTTCTCTAACTGCGCTGAATCGATTGCCATTTAATTATCATACAGTGCTTGCTTGCGTCTGACATAGCACCTGGCAGCAGTGGGGTTGTGCCCTAAATCAATTCCCATTTATTGGTGTTGGGCAGCCAGGTTTCTCTCCAACAAATGGCATGTACTGGAAGAACATACACACCCAGGCTGAGTTTGTGTGTGTGCATATGAGTGTGTGTGTGTGTGTGAGAGAGAGAGAGAGAGAGAGAGAGAGAGAGAGAGAGAGAGAGAGAGAGAGAGAGAGACGGAGAGGGAGAGAACAAGAGAGCAGGGCCGGATCAACATGACCAGGGGCCCCTAGGCTACAGTTTGCTGTAGGCCCCCCCTCGCCCACGCACAAACCCCATGTTCATGGTGGCATGTGTAATTTCACTGAACATTTATTACCTATACCAAGTGAGTAGGTTTGTAAATTCCTGAGCAGTATTTTGGAAAGACAAAATGGTCACTACCAATATTTAGCATCATATTTAATACACAACAAATATTAATTTAATCACATAGGCCTATATTTAGAACACGGCCGAATCATTTCACGTTTTGATTTTTTGACGTGCAAGTGCATTCGGCTATCCCTGAGCTGGAGCATCATGGGGAGAAGGATGAAGTAAATGGAGCGTTTGTGTTGTTGAAAGTTGGACATTTGTTGGCAGTTGACCGCGGTTGAATTCGCCGTCAGATCTTATAATCTAGTGCAGATTCATTTTACATGAATGATCATGTCAGCGACACTGAGCCAGCTCAACAGGGAGAAAAGCTCTTGTTAACTGCAAGCCGGTAAGACACGTTTTTACTACAAAGCAGCCTGCTCTTACAATATATTCATGGTTTATTGGGGTTATGCAGTGATATGCCCATGTTTCGGTAGACTGGAGTTAAGTTCACTCTCATCATCAAAGGTTCTGTCAGAAGTTGCTATGCTCGCGCGCCCCCATGCTACAGACGTAATGGCTGTCTAATCCTCAAAACCGTGTTGATAGCCTAGATAATGCCACCTTAAATGGAAAAAAAGATATAGGCGTACGGAGCTGTTTCAACAACTAGGCCTATACAGTAATCACAACAAATCGTTCAGTTGTTTTTTTTAAGTAGCCTATGCCAAACACTAAAACGAGCTGGATTATCAGGTGAGATAATGCTATGGTCTAGCATTTTGTGTGTTAGAGGCTGTTAGCCTACGATTTCAAAATAAAATTAGCTCTTGATGTATCTTTACTTTATCGCGTAGTGAATGCATTTATCTCGCATGCGTTTATATTTGGTTCCCCCCCCCACCCCCAAAGCCATAAGGCCCGTCCTCCGTTTCTGGCGCCGGGTCTGCCTAGATAGATAATATGCCTAGATATCATTCGTCTCTGTTAATATCGCTGTTCAACTGTGACGTGCGTCTTTCGTTTATATACTGAAGGCGGATTTGCCAATCAGCGCCCGCTTTATTTAAATGTTTATTTTGATCCAATGGATATTAATTTTTTTCTTTCTTTTGAGCAATTGGGGGCCCCCTAGGCTGAAGCCACATAAAGCCTGTGCATTGATCCGGCCGTGCAAGAGAGAGTTATTTTTTGACATCCATATACAATTATTGACTGCCATAAACAATCTTTTTCAATATTTGTAGTGTCTGCGTGTGTTTGGGTGTATCTCTATAGGGTTCCTCTGGCATCTCTATGTTTACATTGCCCAACCAATGACTCTTTGCTGTTCATGCAGATTTAATCCTGCATTTATCAGCTATTAATTTCATGCTTGTGTGTGTGTGTGTGTGTGTGTGTGTGTTTGTTTTCCAGTCTCTATTCTAAGTTCTGTTATGTTACGGATTTTGTGCACAACTTGTTTCTTTCATCTCTTTTCTTGGCAAGGCCTCGGCTTTGAAGATGGAATGATCACATAGAGTATCGACGGAACTGCCGAGTCGACAGCCATAGGTTGAGAATCTAAAAGAGGGAGTCAGGAATTTAAACTCAGTGTTATGGGGTCAGATAGCTGGCTTTTTGTGCTACTCATTCACATATTTTGGGCACATTCATGAATGCCTGCATAAAGAAAATGGGAATCTATCCACAAGGCTTTAATTTCATTAATGGTCAAGAAAAGGCTGGACACATGCCAAAGCATGCCACTCATGGCTTTAAGCCTTAAATTAATAACATAAGTCTAAAAGCATAATGGGTAGGTCCATGTAATGGGGAAAGTCCACATAGACACTGAAGCTCTATTTTAATTATTATAACTGCTTGGGAATTTCTAGTTTGTTTTCCCCTCTACAGTTTTCACTGGACACTGGATCACACTCATGTCCATGTGCAACCCGGTCTCACGGCTTTTCCTGGTGCTGTCACGAAAATAGATTCTATTGAAACGTGATGCCATCACGATTTAGGCCATTTTTTCGTGCATGAACCACGTTTCCCTTATATGTATTTTCGTGCATGGACCACGTTTCCCTTATATGTATTTTCGTGCATGGACCACGTTTCCTTTATATGTATTTTAATAGGCAGCATTTAAAAGCGCCACTATGAGC
>JAGFZM010001323.1:0-7500 GCA_017657215.1 Limnothrissa miodon
GGCCCCTGAGGAACTCTAAAACAGGATGTGGAGAAGTACACATGGTTACTCTTTGGTCATGTAACTGTGGTGTCATGGAGTCCACTGTGACTATGGTTACTCTTTGGTCATGTGACTGTGGTGTGTCATGGAATCTACTTTGACTAATTTTACTCTTTGAGAATTTTGCACTTGAGAATTTTCTTTTCTAATTAATTTCTTGAGAAATTTCTTTTCTAATTTCTAATTTCACCCCTTATTTCCCTTTTTTCACTGTCTCCAGGCTGGGAGGCTACCCTTCAACACTGCTTAAATTCACCTCATTCTGGCACTGGGCCTGGCTCTCTCTCCACTCACTTCCCAGACTTTGCTCATAATGCTTGCACAGCTAAATGCCTACTGGTGTAAAAACCCCACACCACAGAAATGTCGGCAAAAACGCCAAAAAAAACATGTAAAAACTATTTCTACAAAAGTTAACATCTTACTTCCTGTCAGTGTTAATACTCACTGAGATTCACGGCTATCCAGAAGTTCTTGGTTTTTTATTGACCACTGATCTCAGATCTGCTCTAACACTCTTGCCTGAACACAAACCTGCAATTCACCAGCAGCTGCTTGAAAGACCAGCAGTCACACATGGTAACGAATGAGCTGCTCCCAAGGGTGCAATATTCACCAATTGGCACATTTCATCACAGGGCATCACAGGTGGTCATCACATTTCATCACAGGGCATCACAGGTTTGCCAAGGTGCTGTACATACAGCACCGCACAGCTAGTGACCAGCTGGCAAACATTATATTTAGTGCTGAGTACAATGTACAGCATTATATTAGCATAATGTAAGTATTTATTTACAGAACAATGCACCACTAGCATGCATCCACTATTCAGCTATCCATAAACACTTGACCAGCGCCCTGTGTACTACCAGACCGATAGCTACTTCGTCACATTAGCATAATATATTTAACTATTTTTTATTATTTTATCTTTTGCTTGGCTAACAACTAATTTGGGAGACTAAATAGCGTGAGCCAGCCGTCAGAGCTCATCCGTCCAGCGGGGGAGGCTGCGGTGAACAGGTCTAATGTGCATGTTTGATGTGATCCCAAGCTGTGGGGCAGCAGAAACAAATCCATTAATTTATAGCATGATCTGGCGGTTGGCCCGCTGAGAAAAGAAGGGAAAGGGGGGAGTTCGTTGAAAAACTGCAATGTCACCATCACACAAGTCCACTTTTAGCCCTCCTGCTCCAGGCCTCTGTACTGTAATGTATTTCTGTGGAGAGAGAGAGAGAGTGAGGGAGAGAGGGAGAGGGAGAGGGAGGGAGAGAGAGCCGGAGGAAACAGATGTCCTTGAGTCGGGGTGCTCCAATAACTCATGGCTGTGAGGCTCCGCGTTTGGGTGAGTTCAGCAGCCCACGGCACCCGCTGACCAGTCGGCACAGCATTGCCAAGCGCACCCAGAGATGAGGTGGCGGAGGTGACAGGTACAGTACAGTGCATGGCTGCATCCCATGTTTCCATGACGACGCAAAACTGCCCATACACCCCGGTCTTTGATCACAGCGGTGCCTGCTAAAAACAGGGCTAAAGAGCTATTCAGTCTTTTAATTACAGCTGAGACCAGATGTAGGACTGCCGTTGCGAGGGAGAGGTTCTCTCTCGGATTCACACGCACACCCGTGTGTGGTGGGAGGTGTGTGCTTTGAATGTTCAGACGGACGGCTCCATCAGGAGTCTGCTGACGTGTCTCAGTGCGTCTCAGTGGGCTCGCATTGAAACCAAATGATGCCACCAGCCGATACATCGTAATGCAGCTGGGGATACTGCAGGAATAAATTGCAATAACCTTTCAAAAACTAGCCGCTTTTAAAAGTATTAATTTCTACTCCACATAATTGGATAGGACACCTAGGTGCCTGGGCAATATTTTTTATTGGATTGTCCTGTCAGGAGTGGAGATTGTCTTTGGAGGCAGAGTGATCGTTTAGTGGGAAATGACAGTGAATCTTGGAAATGGGTCTCTTTAGAACATTATTTGCCATAAATTAACAGGCAGGACCCTCCTGAAGGTCAGCTGTAAAGGAAAGCGCTGCCATTGGCCAAGTCGAAATGGAGCCACCAATAAGATAGTAACGGCTAACGGGTTACAGGTGTTGACCAGAAGGAAGGGATCTGGAGGCTATAAAACTCTGTGTCAATTTGATTCACTAGAGTGACCCGTCAGTACCGTCAATTACTCGCCATAAATCACCACGTGTGCCTCAGGCGATGCTGCAGCAGGGCCTTGATTATGCACTGTTACTGCTAGTGAGTGTTTCAATTGGAGTGAATTAGCCTCTTAGCATCTAGCCATGCAATGCATTTTAATACAGCAAAAAGGCTTCACAATCTACTCGCACACAGTTCCTCATGTCACTTTCTGGAGGCTGAATGTAAAAACCGCAACTCCCAGCAGCCTTTGCCTCATCTGGCCTCCGCCATCACTCTCACAGGCCTGACCTCTCCACAGTGATGTAGCCCTGACGCTCAGCATTCACTCACATCCCCAACTCCTCCATGGAAACATAAACTTCCCTCTCTGTCCCTGTCGTACGGGCCTCACCTCACCTCACCCCACCTTACCTCACCAATCATTCCCCTCCATCCTACCCCACCTCATCACTGCCCCACACCACCCTACCTCACCCCCCCACACCACAACACCCCACCTCACCACCACATCACCCCCACTCTACCCCACCTCACCCCCACCCTCCCTCACCTCACCCCGACTCTACCCCACCTCACCACCTTACCTCCCCTCCCCCTACTTCACCACACCCCACCTCACCTCGCCAGACCCCTAGCTCTGGCAGTCCAAGCGGTGAACACACACACTCTCACACACACACACACACACACACTCCTCTGTCTCTGCCGTTGGCTGGCTCAGACTCCTCTAGTGTTTGGTCCAATGGCGTGTGCTATCTGTTGAGCGCTGATAGTGAGTCTGGGTAGCGCCAGCAGGGGCTCCCTCTCCAGAACCAATCTCTCTCTCTCTTTCTCTCTCTCTCTCTCTCCTCCTCCATCATTTCTCTATCTTCAGCTCCACTGTCGGCCTCTCTCTCCTCTGTCAGCTCTCTCTCTCCTCCATCATCTCTCTCTCTCCAGATCGACTGTCTCTCTCTCTCTCTCATCCTCCTTCAGCTCCCTCTCTAGCTTTGCTTTCTCTTTCGTCTCCTTCACCACTCTCTCTCCAGCACCACTAACTCTCTCTCTCTCTCTTTCTCTTCCTTCAGCACTTATCTCTCTATAGCTGCACTTTCTCAACTTCTCTCTCCCTCCCTCTCTCTCTCTCTTCCCTCAGCGCCTCTCTCTCTCTAGCTGCACTTTCTCAATCTCTCTCACTGTCTCTCTCCAGCTCTCTCTCTCACTCTCTCTATCTCTCCATCCCCCCTCCTCCATCAACTCTCTCTCCCTCTCTAGCCCTCTCTCTCCTCCTTCAGTGCTCTCTCTCTCTCTCTCCCCCCTCCCCCCCTCTCTCTCCCCCCCTCTCTCTCTCCCCCCCTCTCTCTCTCTCCCTCTCTCTCCCCCTCTCTCTCTTTCTCTCTCTCTCTCTCTCTACTCCTCCTTCATTTCTTTACCTCATGATTCATGCTAATACAATTGTCTAACATGTAGCCCATCATAACATAATTATGTAAATACACACATGTGGTGTGTGTGTGTGTGTTTGTGTGTGTGTGTGTGTGTGTGTGTGTGTTGTGTTTGTGTGTTGTTTGGTTGCTCGCTCACTTAGATAGCTGAGCAGCTTGTGTGTGTTCTGTTGCAAAGCAAATTTTCAGCAGTTTGCTTGTTAGCTTGTTTTTCCACACAAACCCTTACAGCATCTGTGGTGCTGTCCCAACCATACACACACACACACACACACACACACACACACACAGTTCTGATCAGTTTTCAACCTCAACTACAACTTGTCTTTTTATCCCAATAAAAAGACAAGTCTTCTAATAGCCTTCTCTCCAAGCCTGGCTTAAGCTGTTTGATTTCCCTACAGACTCAGAGGGCAGATAAATGAAGACACAGATCGCTAACGGAGATGGGATCAATGCGCGCGTGTGAGATACGACTGATAAAAGCTGCGGATCACGGCAGCGCTGTGATAATTACTCACATACACATACACGCACACACACTCACCGGCAGCAACCAAGCGTCACTCAGATTCCTCTCCTTACCTCCGCAGCTGCACTGGCAACACAGTAGCCTGTGTGTGTGTGTGTGTGTGTGATGGCAGAGGTAACACCGCACAGCCTCTCACAGCACAACTAAGTGTATGTGTGTATGTTGTATGTGTATTGTGTGTGTGTGTGTGTGTGTGTGTGTGTGTGTGTGTGTTGTTTTCCTTCTACAGGCTCTGGCTGTTTCTAGCACAGAAGCATCACAGGCCCTGCGGTACCATCCAAGTCATCCAACGCAAACCTTTATATGCAGCATCCTATATCCTATAGACCTGTATACAACATAAGGAAACTCCAGTATGCTTATGCATTATATGGGGACACTAAAGCCAATATGTAAGATCCCTATGTATTGGAATGTACTATGTATTTAGTACTATAGGCTCTCTATAGCACTCTATGTAGGTACTGAAAGTAGCCTATGGGAGGAAGAGACCTGAGTGAAGTGGTGAAGAAATACTAAAGTATCACAGTCACACTCACACTTAGCCTGTGTGTGTGTGTGTGTGTGTGTGTGTGTCTGTGTGTGTGTGTGTGTGTCTGTGTGTGTGTGTATGTGTGTGCGTGTACGTTTATTGTGTGTGTGTGTGTGTGTGTGTGTGTGTGTGTATGTGTGTGTGCGACATGCATTCCTCTCAAACAAATGTGAAGGCTTCTGTGGGCAAGTGTTCATTAGAGATAAGACAGATTTTTTTGTGTGCCAAGGTAATTTCCAGCCTCTGTGGTAGACTGAGGCTACCACTCCACTCTTACTACCCAACCCGATCCTGTCTACAGGCTATGCTTCTCTCTCTCTCTCTCTCTCTCTCTCTCTCTCTCTCTCTGTCTCTCTCTCTGTCTGTCTGTCAGTCTCTCTCTTCATTAGGCATTCATAACCATTCTCCTTTATTATGACTCAGCAGGCCTTTTGTGATGCTCCTGATGCGGAATGCAATGAGGTCCATCTCACTGGGGCTTCAAGGGGAAGGAATCATTCAGCAAATCAACACCCCCACCACAGAACCGCAGCACACACACACACACACAGACGTGAATCAGCAGCACAGATCAATGATTTCAGGGTTTCTCCACTGAACACAACTCGCCCGACTGGTGCCAATTTGTCACAGGACCAAAACGTAGCCGAGCCTGCAGTACAGGTGCTTGGCGAACTGGCATACGGGAAAGCCCACACAGCAGCTGCTGTTTCTCTGTACAGTCATTTAAGAATCGACTGTGAGGGAAGAAGTTTTGCTGTCAATCATTTACGCTCCATTCTATCAATGTCCTCGTCTCATAATGCAAAATAAGTGGAGTGGCTTGGCAGCAATCCTTAATATGAACATAAAAGAACTCTTCTCTGTTCATCAGGCAGGTGTGTCTGGAGTAAGTTCCAGAATATAAACATGCTAAATACTATGTTCCAGAATATAAACATGTTCTGAATCTTAGAGTTTTTACCCACTGCTTGAACACTACTGTCACATGCTACATAAAATACACTACTGTAATATAGTGTTTTTGATCTGAAATTTAATTTTTTGGTGAAAAATCAGTGGAATTGAATAAACAGTAAAAATCAAGGACTGCAGTGTTTTATATAAAGTAGACTAGTGTGTTGTTGTTGATGTGAGAGTGTATTGACATGACGCAAGTGGGTATGATTTTGTCATCAAAGTGAGGTTTTGGCAAAGGATTGTTAGGTTGTGATCGCAGAGTTTGTATTTGACATAGATGTGAATGGTTTATTTCCCTGTGTTTTTCCTTACTTCCTTGTGTGTAGAGTTTTGGCACCATGAGCCAAGTTTTGTTGGCACCATGAGCCAATGTGTTCAAGCAATGGACAAAAAGTTCTAGAATTCAAACATGTGCTATAGTAAGTTCCATAATACAAACACGTGCTAAATATTATGTTCTAGAATATAAACATGTGCTACATACTAAGTTCCAGAACACAAATAAATATGCTTGATATTAAGTTCCAGAATACAAACATGTCCTAAATACTAAGTTCTAAACATTTGCTTGATACTGTATTTTATGTCAGCTCCACGACAGGAAATACATCCCACAGATCATGGGTCTTTCCAGTCTGTCATTTGCCATCCCAATCACATGCTTCCAATGGCCTGTCTCAAAATAGCTGGTTGGGACTTCTTGCTTGTGGTTCTTATACATTAGGCGTGCAGAGAGAGAGCAGACCTTTAATGTGTGCGGCTGTTTTTGATGGGTGCAGCCAATTGCTCCAATCAGGAGCAGATGGTGTTTACTTGATAATCAATGAACAGACATAAGCATTGAATTAAAAAAAAGGCACTGGCTAACTTCTCTTTGAGAACTCTGGCAAATGAAGGCCCAGTTTTTTGTCGGTGCGATATCTCTGATCTCCCTAAACATGGCTCCAGATCATTTGGTCCTACCTAAAAGCACCACCACCTTCATATACTCCAGTCCCTCTGGGGCTCTGCTTGCTCGGCTGTTTTTACAGCTGACTTGGTCCAGAACACTCTGGTCAATTTGAAAGAAAAGCTAAAAAAGGCGTGTTCATTGATCTGAAGAGGAACACCGACTGTTTTCATCCAGTATAAAAAATCCAGTCTTAACTAGGTAACATTTAAAAAAAAAAAAGGGGCATTAAATAATCATCAAATAATGACAACCTGGTAATTACTTTCACTGATACCAATAAAATGTTTTTATTTATCTCCCTAAAGCCAATATAAGAGAACAAACATGGCATTCGAAAGAAAAATAACCATCTTGGTCCACTAATGAAGCACATGTCTAACACTGCAGCTGACTTATTTAGTGCATTATTATTGGATGTATTCCTTTGAACATGCTTGTTTTTGTGCTGCCAACTCCGCTATCTATTTTTTTTTTAGAAAAATAAAACGGGCGGGAGCACTAGACAGGCTCGGGGAGCAGATGAAGCCACGGGCGTAGTTTTGTGGAGGTGGAAGCCAGCATGCTGGAGCTGCCAGGAGAGATTCAGACTTGGGCTCACGCTCCTGCAGCTTGGCTGGGGCTGTGGAGACCAGCGTCTGGCCAGACACGTCTGCTTTCCACTCATGTAGCAACAGCAACAGCAGGACCAGCAGTAGTAATAGTAGTAGCAGTAGTAGTAGTAACAGTAGTAGT
Organism: Limnothrissa miodon; assembly: GCA_017657215.1. Lineage (NCBI taxonomy): Eukaryota > Metazoa > Chordata > Actinopteri > Clupeiformes > Clupeidae > Limnothrissa > Limnothrissa miodon. Next base: position 7,335 of record JAGFZM010001323.1, read on the forward strand.
GGTAGTAGTAATAGTGGTAGTAGTAGTAGTAGTAGCAGTAGTAGTAGTAGCAGTAGTAGTAGTAGTAGTAGTAGTAGTAGTAGCAGTAGTGGTAGTAGTATTAGCAGTAGTAGTAGTAGCAGCAGTAGTAGTAGTAGTAGTAGTAGTAGCAGTAGTAGTAGTAGTA
>JAGFZM010001323.1:10000-15183 GCA_017657215.1 Limnothrissa miodon
CACAACATCAAGGTTCCAGTCAGATGCTTAACAGCATCCAAACATCAACATCAAGGTTCCAGTCAGATGCTTAACAGCATCTACGCTTGTCAGTCCATCCTCAAAAACCAAAATCAGTGTCTTCCCAATAAGATTTTATAAATGACTCCAACCAGCAGGTGTCAACAACTGGAGGCCAGAGACAGTATAATGTTATTGTGGCGTGTTTCTCTCTTTTAATGCCATTTGCTCTAAGTCTCCCACCCACACACACACGGTCAACCTTGGATATAATGCTGGTGGAGCTGCTTCATAAAGCCTGTGGCCTTTTATAGTAAAGTTATTGCAGCTTTATGGACAGCCATCTCGTCACAGCAGCTTCAGCCAATGCTTCATTTAGAACGGGGCGTTAAAATGCACTCCTGTGATCGGAGCGCTCAAATAAAAGTCTGTTTTATAATCGGATTCACGACAAGCAGTTATTTCCTCATGGCCAGCAGGCAAACAAGACAACTTTATCCGTCCGTGAGACGACGGAGATAAGAGATAACGGTTCTTGCGAGCCACTTGGCAAGGCCGTATTTCGTCTCCTCGCTACAGCAGGAGTCGTTGTCCATATGGCTGAGAATTAAAACACTGGCCCAGTTTTACCTTGGCCACGGCCTCCTCAGGGCTGGCACTGGGAATGTGTTTGCCCTGACACACGGCCTGCATCAATCTTCTGCAGCGGGTGACCCGCTGTGGCCAAGATAGGGGTCCTCCCACTCCCTGCAGGCCTTGGGCGTCTGCGGGCACGTTATCAATAAATCTCCTGTTCCTCCAGACGCCGTGGGGCGCGGAGAACCCTCCTCCACTCACGCACGCACACGAGGCTGATCCCTTCCCGACGCCACCGCATGTCCCTTACGAATTTCATTCCGGCCGATCCCACGCTCCTGCAAAACTAACACATCTATTTGCACAGGCCACTGGTGCAGCTAATGAGCTCCATGCAGCTGTGTGGTGAAGCAGGCGGGCTGAAAGGTGTGTGATACGCCTAAGATGACAAACACCTATGAACGATTAAGGAGAAATAACATTCCAAACACATCTCCATTATTCCTGCAAGCACTGTCAGCTACCTCAGGTGAGCCATGAAAGCTATCCGTGAAAAAATGTCTGGTCAGGGAGAGCTGTCTTCGCCTGCTAAAGAGCTGAGAGACAAATCTTGGCAGGAAGGGCTGGCAAATCTCTAGGTTTGTGTCAGAATCAGTACCACGGACAGCGCCATTAAACTCCAACTTCTGGGGATAATTGCACAACTCAGCCACACCTGCAACACATACACAAAACACCCTGTGTTTCACATCCACGTTCACGGAAACTAAACCGCTTTCATAAAGCAACTGATAGCAATAGAGTTTTAACTGAATGTAAAGTAATAACTGAGTATGTAGAGTGTAACGGCCAAGAAGGTCACTAGTTATTAGAAATTAACGGAGAGGCAGAAACTCCAACTCTTCGAGCCATTAATTTTGTAATTTTGTTTGGTCACCACAAAGGCCATTATCCCACTTATCTCCCATTTGTATATGTAGGATATATTACCAACACGTTCATTATATTTAGGATTCACATGCAGGAATTACAGAAAGCTTAACGTGCATAAACTACAGAAATCAATCATTATTATGCTACTTTACTACTTGTTATGGTTACCGTTCATAAACGCATTGTTATGGATGATTTAAAATATTTTATCAAATCTACTTCAAAGGTAACAAGTTACACAAAATGAATGACCACTTCATCAGCCAATCAGAAAAGAGAATCCTACTGGTAAGGGTCATATAGTGCTATAATGTGTTTTAGATCCCGAGGAACCAGCTCTGACTGCTTGTGTAACAGACTGCATGCACCAAATTATTATAATAATATTCAGAAAAGATTTTGGTTCCATCTGTTTCTAACCAGCGCCGTTGCCAAGTGACATACATAATTAATACAATATCACGTTGTAAAATATTAACATTTGTGTTAAATGTACACACACACACACACACACAGAGTGAAGTCTGAAATGTTGGCGTAATGGGCGAGTGTTGTTAGAAGAGTGTGCTGGTGGTAATAATGATGTCACAGGTGGGTTCGTCAGGTCTCTAAATAGATACAGTACACGCTGCTTTTGAACACCAGGATGCCCAATCAGACCGTAAATGACCACTGCTCACAGACAGAACTCACAGTGCTCACAGACAGAACTGCTCACAGACAGACAGACAGACAGACAGAACTGCTCACAGACAGACAGACAGAACTGCTCACAGACAGACAGACAGAACTGCTCACAGACAGACAGCCCCTAAGTGCCTGCAAATGATCACTGCTCACAGACAGACAGACTGCAAATGATCACTGCTCACAGACAGACAGACTGCAAATGATCACTGCTCACAGACACACTTTAAATGATCACTACTCACAGACAGACACACACTGCTCACAGACAGACAGACTGCAAATGATCACTGCTCACAGACAGACAGACTGCAAATGATCACTGCTCACAGACAGACAGTCAGTCCAAAACTGACCACTGTTCCAATCACCACTGCTCACAGTCAGTTAGTTGCTACAGCTTTTGTCCTCATGCAACAAAAGACGATGCTCACTAGCCTCAAACATTACAGAGAGAGAGAAAAAAACAGAGAGAAAGAGAGAAAAACAAAGAAAGAAAAAAAGAGTGAGAGAGACTCAACTGATAATTAGGGCTTTTGAGTCCACAGATATACCGCTCCCTCAACAACAAGCAGTCAAACAAATAAAATAAACAACCTTGGAGTGTTGGAGTTTGGTCTGGACTAATTAGGGATGTCTTAGGAGGTTTGAGCGCTCGCTATTTAGTGTGCACACGCCACTCTTAAGGCTCTCTGCCATTGACATGCACACGTTTACAAGTAGCAGTGACATTGTAGGCCCTGTTCAACACTGGTCAATGGTTTCTATGGCAGTGAACACAGCCCATGTTTGAGTCTTTCTGCCATTGACATGCACACTTTTATAAAGGTGGCATTTTGAAGTGACACTGAAGTGTGTGTGTGTGTGTGTGTGTGTGTGTGTGTGTGTGTGTGTGTGTGAGAGAGAGAGAGAGAGAGAGAGAGAGAGAGAGAGAGAGAGAGTACATAGTTTCACAAGTTTGTCTTCATTTGAAAAAAACCTCTGATGTGAACCGACTGATGGACCAGCAGAGAACACAACATCAAGGTTCCAGTCAGATGCTTAACAGCATCCAAACATCAACATCAAGGTGACCTAAAGTGACCTAAAGTGTCAGTGGCTCACCAGTGGCTCAAGCATGCCTGGACTGTCCAGCACTAATCAAGTCAAAACCCTCTAGTGCAGTGAACACAGTCTCAGTTTGAATCTCACTGCCACTGACATGTGCACTTTTAAAGTTATCAGTGACCCAGTGTTGGTCAATAGCCTTTATGGCAGTGAAGACAGTCGTGGTTTGAGTCTCTCTGGCTTTGACATGCACACAAAGGTAGCAGTGACAATGGATGGGCGCAATCATGCCTGATGCCCAATCATGCCTGGTCAAAGGCGTCTATGGCAGTAAACACAGTCAGTGTTGGAGTCTCACTGCCATTGACATGCACACTAAAGGTAGCAGTGACAATAGATGGCCATTCAGTAGAACAGTGACCCCTAATGGCAGTGAACACAGTCGGTGTTTAAGTGGCGTGGTGGACGGAAGATCTGTGCTCCACAATGCAGAAGCGGGGAGGCAGGCCGAGTCTCTGAGGACTGTGGAACCGGTGGAAAGAGTGTGGGGGGGGGGGGGATGCAGCTGGTCGGGTCATGTGACTGCGGCCATCCCCGTGGCATTGTGGGAAGGATGCGCTGATGGAGTCTGTGGATCTCAGGCACTCTGACCTTTCACCTTTGACCCCGCACCCCCGCAGCACCACCTCCACCAGTTGTGCAGAGGAGGCCGACAGCCTAATCAGGAGATGCGCATATGTCTGGCATGCAGTGGAGCACACAGGCGACCTGGAAGTGTATTTGATGACCCCAGGGGTCACTGCCGACGGGAGTCAACACAAACTGTTATTAGAATAAAGGCCTCGGCTGCCCCCGCTGCTATCTCGGCAGGTCAGGACACAGCAGCATAAATAACTCTGCATGCCTACACAAGCACACACACACACACACACACTCATGAATACACACACACACACACACACACACACTCATGAATACACACACACACTCTCAGTCATACACACACACACACACACACACTCATGCATACACACACACACAAACACACACGCACACACACACCATACATGCATGTCTAAGAACATTTACTGATATGGTCATGTGTATGCTAACAGTCTCTTTTTGGAGTTTTATCGTGCCTTCTGAACATTCTGTCAAAAACTGAAATCTGCAAAGGATTCAAGCCACTGCGATATCATCTTAAACACTGACGCATAAACACCCTTGGCCCGTGGTGCAGTATCTGACGCAACGCTTTCTGCAGTAAATGCATGGAGAAAAATGCAGCGCAGCTTTGAGGACAAAACCTCCCCCAGTCCCTCTGTGTCTCCTGCAGCCCTAATTGAGACCTGAGAGATTTGGCCCACTCCAGGTAGGGGCTGCAGAGAGCAGGAGACTGATCCTGGCCCACATTCGCTTCCGAGCCAATCAGAAGATGGCGCGCACCCTCGTCAGCATCCACAGGCACAGGTCACGAAACAAATATCGACCCCAAAAAACAACCTAAATGAGCTAATCACGTCGGAGGGCATGTTCCAGCTACTTTTATTTCTCAGTGGTGAAGCCCTTGACAAGTCGCGAAAGCTTTTTCACTTCCTTGACAGTGTCAGAGGTGGCAGAAAAAGGCATTCTCTTGTGCAGCTCAGACTGTCAGACTGAGAGAATGAGAACATTTAGGTTGCATCCCAGAGGATGGGTTTTAGCAGAACTCAACTATTGCTGGGATGTGTGTCTCTCCCTCTTACTACCCTCTTTCCCTTTCCCCACTCCTCATCTTTCTCTCTCTCTCTACCTCTTACTCCCCTCTTTTCCTTTCCCCACTCCCCATCTCTCTCTCTCTCTCTCTCCCTCTTACTCCCCTCTTTCCCTTTCCCCACTCCCCATCTCTCTCTCTCTCTCTCCCTCTTACTCCCCTCTTTCCCTTTCCCCACTCCTCATCT
>JAGFZM010001323.1:22455-41986 GCA_017657215.1 Limnothrissa miodon
ACTACAGAGAGCTCAGGAGATAGTATTCCAGATCTGTGGCCCTGGATACATGAACACAGAACTTGTGAGATATTATTCCAGATCTGTGTGGTGGTGACACGACTGACAGAAATCATTTTTTACTAATTTCACTAAAACATCTGACCCATGACATTTTAGTTCACATAAATAAACAGTTCTGGCTTGTACAAGAACAAACATAGATGTCATAGATGTTTGATTAAATTATTTGAAATTCAAATGACAGTAAGCCGGTGTGATACACAAGACAACATAAACAACCCCCTCCATTAGCTCTTAGCTGGAAAACATTAATTTCCATTTTGCTAAAATCTGCCTGGCACTTAGCTCCGGTTCTAAACCAAAATAGCCTCGGCATTTAGCTACAGAATTGGACCAGGCAAGAAATGGTCTAGGTTACACACATGCACACACACACACACACACACACACACTCATATATTTCACACTAGGCTAAGTATTTCAATGCTCATTGTTTCTGTCCCTTGGCACCGGCGCTTGTGAATCTTTAAAATGGGAGCCGGAGCGCAGAAGAAGTAAAAACTTGCAGCTCCCCACTTGCCTGCAGGGAGCGCAAACCACTGCCAAAGATGCCGGTTACCATGGTAACATCCATGGCACCTCCTATAAACCCTGTTAATTGACAGTGGGGGAAAATGCCCTCAAAATTGCAGGCACGTCCGCCACCACATATGCCATGGCAGTGTAAGAGCAGATGCATATGTCTCCCTGAGATATCACAATGAATGGACCAGAAGGAGGGCTCCCCACCCCCCACCCCATCCCCAAAACTGGTCCCAGATCTCAGCTGACTGACTGGGCGTGTTGAGGCAAGCTGTATGAGGACGCTGATGGGACTCTGGGCATCCTCAGAGCAGCACATGAAGGCCAGTCCAACTAAAACTAAAACTCCACAGCAAAGTAGCAGAAATAGTGTATATTCCAAAGCACAGGAGATACAAATCTACACTTCATAGGACTAAAGACACTTCAAAACGTCTACACTTCATAGGACACAAGCCTCTTAAAGGCTTTACTCCAGAGGACTAAAGCTATTTCAACAAGTCTACACTTCATAGGACTAGAGCCACTTCAACAAGTGTATACTTCATAGATCCAGCGTCCAGTCTGGAGCTACTGCAACTATGTGTCCACTGCTGTAGCTTAAACAGGAGATGGTGTGTATGTATGTGTGTGTGTGTGTGTGCATGTATTTGTGTGTGTGTGTGTGTGTGTGTGTGTGTGCGCAGTAAGTTGGTTTTATGAAGGCATGGCTGTGTGCACACACAGAATGGGCTGCAAAGGATGGCACTGACTGTCACACAAAAGTTGGCTGGCTTAAGCCATATTTACATAGCGCTATATGGTGACCTAGCGACAACAGACCAGGGAATGTTGATGATTGCTGCAGGCGAAATAATCCCAGGCGAAGCCAAGCGCCTCAGGCAACAAGCGAGAGCTGCAGAAGTGTACATGTTTTGGCTGGTTAACTACTCCTTTCATTTCATTTACTTGGGTAAATTAACTGTGATTTCCCCCCCCCCCAAAAAAATTTTTGTACGTTTTTGCCTCTGAGATGAATGGCTTGGCGTTCCAAGTTGATCCACATTTAGACTTGTAATTGCAGTGTTTTTAGCAATAACACGGCTGACGCATACTTATGAGAGAGGAGGAGGAGGAGAAGAGAGGAAGCACAGAGTAAAACACTGATTTATTTCTAGGCCTTCACTTCGTCTCTTGCCCAGAGAAGGAGCATGACGGAGACTCAGCAGTTAGGCCGAGCAGACAATAGACAGCAGCTCATCTGCGGGGCTGATTCGCTGAGGGCTGAGCTAGCCACAGGTAGCCCAGAGCCCTGTGCTCAGCCGAGGGGAGTCAGCACAGCAGATTGGCTTTGATTTCCAGCCACTGATTTCCAATCATGGAGTAGAGAGCAAGGTGGGGACGTTATTAACGGCAGTAATGATAACATCCATACCAATGGCATAACTACTCTGAGCGTTATTGGATCATGAATGAGAGACAAAGTAGCTAAAATCTAAAGCTTGTAAGTTATTCATATTACCAATGTGCTTATTTCTTCTGTGTATTTAGAGTAAACGTGATGGTGGCACAGGTGGTAGAAGTGCCGTTTAAGTGCCGTAGAAGCCCTTCTCAACCTGACCCCACAGAAGTATCCTTGAGGAAGATATGGAACCCCCATTGTTTCCTGGTGGCAGGCTGGCACCTTGCATGGCAGCCTCCGCCACGTGTGTGAGAATGTGGTACAAACATTGTAAAGCACTCGCTGGAGTAGAAAAGCATTACATAATCGCAGTCCATTTACTAAGGAGTATTAAGTCAAATCATCTCAGGTGTAGGTTTATGTCCTACATGTACCTACATGTACCATTTATTATTTGAGCTACTGTATGTCGTATTCATATTCATTCACTAAATGATCTGTAATAAAACTACAACAGCGTTTATTGTCCTAGCAGTACAGGGCTGTAAACAAAGAGTGCCAAGAAAGAACAAAGAGTGAGTTTCTACTGCTGTAGAAAATGCAGTATCTGTGCACTATGGTGGAATGAATTAAATATCATCATACTAGCGAACCACAATATAGTTGAACTGGCCTAACAGTTCTGGCATATGTTTCCTTCTAATGGTTTGGACTAAATGGTTTAGCCTACATGTTTTTGTCAATATAAATGTTTATTTAATGTAAATGTCTATTTTGAAGAAATGATGTTTATTAATAATGTTTATTTTGAAGAAATGATGCTATGGCTAGTGACACAGACAAAACTATTGTATTGCATTGGCCCTTGATCAATCTCACACTCAGTCTAAGTACTTATACACTTTCTAATCCATTCCATTTCATCTTCTTTTCTACCTTACAATGATCCATTTACATGCCATCCATTTATTTTATGTTTTTGCTTCTGCCAGCTATATGGAGTCAGACTTGTTCAGAATGCTGCCTGCTCTTTCCAGCACTGGAATGTGCTCGGAAAAAAATATTCTGTGATGAAAGAAAAAAACAAACAAACAAAACTTCCCCCAAAGACGCCACCAATATTTATCTGTCAATCACGAGTCCAAGTCAAAGGGAGGCTATGTGTTGAGGGAGAAGCTTGGGGGAGAACAATGCCTGCTGCCCTACAAAATGGCCATCTTGTGCAGCTCAAAACCACAAACACATACAGCCTATATTCAGCCTTTATAGACAATAAGATTAGTACCTTTGATATGTACATTTGAACAAATCAATTGAACAAATACATTTAAAAGTGTTTGGAATTGGATTTAACAATAAGCCTAGGTTTAGTTAAACTAAAATGGCTTATTAGAAACTATTACAAGCCACCGTATATTGTCAAAATAGCCTCTCTGTTTGCTTACTTGAATTTGACTTTACTTTTAATTCACAACTTAATCCCCCAGAAAATTTTATTTTTTTTAAATAAATAAAAGCCTCCATACAAAGACATGCAGTATAACGGTACAATTCTGCATCTTTTTTACTGTATTATACATTAAATTTCAGCAAATATCAGCTCAACTGTGTACTGACCTCTCTGTTGTGCCATTTTCAATCATATCCCTCATGTATGTAAAAATGTATGCACCAGCAATTGAGATAATGAAGTCAGAGAATCCATGACACCAATTCACTTTTGTGTATTACACTGGTCTGAGAACAGTCCTCGAACACGCTGTCCTTCCAGTGCTGTAAGGTTTAACCTTCTCCACTCGTTGTGCAGGAGCAGAGCAGAGCACATTTGATCAGAGTGGAGAGAATGGCAGGCCGAGGCAGATTCGTCGGTGAATAATGATCGCGGTCACCTTAGTCGTATATCTCCAGCCACGGGAAGAGGACTTAGATAGGGTGTCAGCTGAGAGGACTGACAGATTTCTCCTCCATGTATTGCGGCAGGCTCGACAAACTGCCGTGCTTTTTCCCGCTCCACGTTAGCCCCCCGAGCTAGCAATTAATCCCCTTTATTGTAACCCAAGAATGTCTGCTCAGATTTAATACTGCTCGTTACGCCAAACGCAGGGTGATATGATGACAGTGGGGGATCAGTGTCCAACAAGATTGATTATGGAGCTTAATTTAGCTGCGCTATACACAAAACACCTCAGAGCAAAGTTAAATGAACGCTATTTTTCTTCCCATGCACGTCAAACAGACAGCACTCAATAGGTAGTTGACACATTCCCATTGTAGGTTAAACAGTACTCTAAAAAATATCAATTGTAATTTTAAAAATCGGTGCAACCACTCAGTGGCAGTGCAACCAACTACTGTTTGGAGAGTGTTGGGGGAATATCAATACCACCAATACATTTCTCTCAGGTAGATGTAATAGGCTACACATTAAAAAAAAAATAATAAAAATGTTCAGATGTACTTATATTACTTACGTATGAGACTTGTTTTTTTTATGTAACACACTATACTAAGATTTGTCCTGTTCCCACAGCTATTTAAGCGCCCTGTAAAACTGATCTGAGGGCTGTCTCCTCTCTCTCTCTCTTTCTTTCTTTCTCTCTCTCTCTCTCTCTCTCTCTTTCTGTGTGTGACTTTTACAGTCCTTGGCAGTTCTTTAGCTATCCAATCATCCCACTGCACTGCCATTGTGTGATTATATTATTTAGCCTCACTAAAGGTCGGAGAGGGTCTCTCTGCTGACTCTAGACCTGCTACTGTAGTTTCTCTCCCAAAAAACCACTTCTGCCATTCGTGCTGGTCTTATTAGAGTGGCTGGAGCACCCCAGCAGCCCTGACTAATGCTGGCTGTTAGCCGCGGCCGTGTGCCTAATACCCAGCCCTCCACAGCCCAGGCAGCGAGCACTCCCGTCAGCCAGGCTGGGTGGGGAGTGAGGGGGCGGCTCGGGTGGGAGATGACGAGGCTCCCTTTTACGAGTGCAAGCGTTTACTTATTTAGTGATTACTGCCCCGACAGTGGCAGCTGGAGATGGAACTCTCTGCTGAGAAAGATACCCGCACATACACACACACACACACGCGCGCGCGCGCGCACACACACACACAGTACAAGCTGTTTAGCATACCAAACTGGTCAGCCGAGTAAAAAAATTCTGGGGTCTCCCAGAAGTGCGTTGTGGTGGTGTTAAGTGTCCAACAGCGAAGTGCAATGCGTAGATGCATGCTAATCTGGCTAAATCCTGCTCTGATCATTAATTCAGCATTGATCTGCATGCTTCATCTATTCAATTTCCAGTGACTGTTATAAATGGGGTTAGGGACTCACTAATTACAAAAGCCCTATTAGATGGTAAATGCAGAGTAATGGTGACAGCTGGATCTACACTCCAAATAGCATCTGCAGACAGCGATGAAAACAAATGATCATGATGAGAGGAGAGAGATAGAAAGAAAGAGGGAAGCCACAGATACTCACTAATGCACACACACACACACACACACATGCTCATACACATACACACACGTCACAAACACACACACACACTCATACACAAATACACACGTCACACACACACACACACACACACTCATACACAAACACACACGTCACATACACACACTCACACACACACGCATGGTTCACACACACACACTGAAACAGAGGGAGGGAGAGACAGAGAGCAAAGCAGTTGCTCTCTACATGCAGATATACAGCATTTAATGAGTTCTTATCTAACATTCCACATTCCTACCACAGTGCACATTTCTGATCAACTACCTTGTGTATTACCCACTAGATGGGCTAACTTTGCTTGTGCAGAGCCTTTCTGTGGTACATAAAAAACAATCCCTTGACTGCAGAGGGTGTACACCAAGTCCTTACCAATCCAGAATGAATTGTCCAGTTACACTAGAAGTGTCAATTTAGGTGCATTTTTTTTTTTTTTACAGTGGTTACTTCGAAAATCATGACAGTAGTGATTTGAAAGAAATATGACTTAGAGTTCTTAAGGGCAAAGGCTATGTATTTTTCCATGGTAACGTTACCCGAGCTTTCCTGGGAAAGTGTAGGCTACATTAGTGTGCCAAGTGTAGGTTCATAACATGATTCGCAATCCCCAAACTATTCAACTTGTGTTTATCAGCGTTGCTGTGTCAGATGACACTGTATATTTTGTCAACAAACAAGGTCAAAAGATTAACAAACACAAACCTCCGAAGCCTACAGTAGCATATAATCACAATCCGTAAATCAGGCATCATTAGTTTGTAAAAACGATAGTTTGTTTCTCGCTCCAAACAAGACTGTTGCCTACTACTACGAGCTACCTATTGTAGGCTACAGAGAATGACTTACCGACGGCTTGTCTGACATTGTTTACTAAAGACCAAAGTGTGCGGGGCTTACCTGCTTAACATCCTCTACGAGTCACGGCTACTCGTTCACCGGCGAAAAGCTCGAGATGTGCTGGCATACGCTTGAGGTCAGCGCGCGTTCCCACATAACACTCTTTCCAGGAGGAGCTTCTTTTATAAGTAAGTATTATGTAAACAATGGGCAGATTTATATCACAGTCTTCCGTTGCGGATTTTCTTGAAATATGTTGAAATCCCCAGCAAACTATTTTTCAGTTATTCATGGCGCTAGAAGCAGGTAGACCAAAGATGCCTCCATTCAGATAACATGAACAACATGCAACGGATGTTTTAGAGTCAGTTGGAGTAGGCGAAGCTCTTGGCTGTCCCGTCCTGGATTTCGTTTGCTGGTGCATTTGTCACATTGCTTTCTTCCCTTCAGCCTGATAGCGAGAGGATGCTTTTGAGCTGCAGAGGCAGTGGTTCTGCCCACCGCTGCCCTTAGCCAGTAGCAGCCGACTTGTGACAGACGACTGATGTTTAGAATTGGGCGTGTTAGGCTACTTGAAGGAGTTGGGTGGTTGCGCTCAGATGAGACGCTGGCCACTTCAAACAGTCAGCGAAATAATTATAGTCAGTAAAAAAATTATAGTTTAGTAGGCTATTATTATTATTTAGGTAAAAGTTGCACAGTTCGTTTGTTTGTAAATGCAACCAAGTGAACTATGCGCTCAAGTGCACCCAAGGGCTTTTAAAATTAGGATTCGCTGGAGTTGATGGTGCTAATGCATCAAATAATTATGAAAAACAGTGCAAGTCTATGACCTAGGCTACAGTAGGATATGCCCCTTTAAGACGGAACAAAAACAACTGTGCCTCTGTGGTTCTGTCAAATCCACCAGTCAGTCACAAGCTCACTACCTCCCATCTCGGCGAGTCTAATTTTAGAAATGTGTTTGTGGTCGACTTGGAGCTTCCCTCCCTAAAATGATTTGCAGAGAACTGGATATTTCCAACTGCTTTTTGACTGCCAGATGGTTCTGAACTAGAACTTTACATTATTCAGTTGTTCTAGAACAGATTGAGTCTGTGAAGTGAGAGACAACTTGGCTCACACATTCTTATACAGAAGGCAATACATTCTTTGCAACTGCAGCAATAGACCTAGCCTACCGAATAATAAAATGCAGAAAAGTTAGAATATGCTGGTTTAAAACCCAAGCTTTGTTCACCAACTTTTAAGTGAGATTATCATGTGTAAGAATGAGTCATTTGTCTTCCCAACACGAAAATAAATTAGCTCCATCTGTTCAAAGTTTTTCTTGTATAGTGCTTGATCATTTATGCCGTTCCCCAGCTGGAACATAGCCCCTTCCTCTCGTGTTTTTTTTTAATTATTTTCACCATTGTTACCCCCTGTTAGTTTGATAATGTTCAAACAACACTGCAGGCTGAAACAGCTTTGCCTATTGGAAACTTTGCAGGAAATTTATGATGCGCAAAATTGGAAGCCATCAATGCAAGGTACCAAGGAAGAACATCCTATGAAATGAAACATCTCATGATGTTCCTGAGCTGAACAGAGTTGAAGGCATATAGGAACCTGTAAGATTCAGCAACTTAAATACGCTCTTGCTGTCTCCACATTTTAATCTTGTTTCCCATTCCGTTTGTCCTTCAAGGGTGGTTTGACCACAGCTCCATGCAGAAACTAACAGAATTACTTGTTTTATTGGACCAGTGATTTGACCAGTCCTACAGCATTAATCCCCTCTCCCAGGCTCCAGTCAGAGCGCCAGGGTTCACTCCAATCAGCAGCAGAGGAGGCTCTTAATGCAGCGGAGGATCCTAATGCAGAGGAGGCTCCTAATGCGATTGCACGCACTGAGTGCTGCTCCACTGGCTGGCCACACCAACTCAGAAGTGCATTTCAATGAAGGCAAAGAGATCTCTTGTGAATATAGTAATTAGCAGTCTTCGGATGGGAATTAGCAGGCTCAGGGAATACTGGGTGTGTCAGGGGGAGAGGGGTGGGGAGGGGTTGGGAGTTGCGTTAAAGCAGACACAGCTCCCATTACACACACCAAAAAAAAAAAAAAGCGACAGAGGATAACTTGGTCAGAATTGTATTGTTTGTGGTGCTTGTCCTACAGTACTCACAGAATGGGCCAATAAGGAAAGTAGGTGCCCTCGTTTGACTGCCTTGTACTTGAAAGGAACATCTTCCCCAAACCCACATTCCAGTTTCGCTGCAGCCTACACCTGCCACCCAGATGCACAAGGCTGGCCGGCGGAGACCTCTAAGGAGTCCAGAATCCCGGAATACCAGAATACCGGAATACCATGCCCACTGCTTGTGTTATTTAATAGTGCTGGATAAAAGTCAGTCTTGTGTGTTTCTGCCTGTGCTGATGTTGAAACATAGCAAGGTCACATATTTTCACTTCACTACAGAGGAAACGCTCCGCTGGGAAATTACTGTAGAAGGAAACGTTTTAATATGACTTTTAAAACCTGGAGGAGAATTACAAACTCGGAGAAATGTTGCTGTACTAATTAGTGGGCAGCTGTTTTTTTTAACGGGTGATCATTTCCACTGTATCATTAGTCTGCCAGGTGTGTGTGTGTGTGTGTGTGTGTTTACTCAGCTCCAGGTCAAAGTAACACATTAGGACTCATCTGGGTTGTGCTCTCATAGAGATACATGCTGAATCTATAAATGTGTAAGCCAGTGTGCAATAACATTACAGCACATTCCCTCATATCAGGGCATATCTGCCTTTACTTGCTTCACTGTATTTATATTTTTACTTTTATAATTTATACTTTTTAGTTTGTAAAGTTTTTATAGGTCTTACATGTGACCTGGAAAATCCTATTTTGTTCACCTCATGGGATGTAATGTAATGACTATATACTGTAGTTCCTTGATGTTTTTACCCTTGGAAGTAGCAAACTTGTAAAATGTGTCTTTATCTATGTATCTGGGCTTCTGCTGTTTTGACAGGTGCATGTGTCAATGCTAATGATCCTCATTAAACAGCAGCCTGCTAACATGATGCTAACGAAAGCGTTGACTCTGTAGACTAATACAGTGCATTTCCATACTGCATAACAATGCTTGAATATATACTGTAGCATTATGCAGTCTGATCCATTACATTTCCTGAGACATCCCCATGCCAGCTGCTTTAACAGTGCCTTTATATCACGATAGCTAGCAGCTCGTCTGCATGATGGTTCCCTCCATATGTTACAGCCTTTAAAGGTCTCCTTCCAAAATAAACCGTTTAAGACTTGATGTTTTTACATTACCATAGGTCAGCCCAAGTTGTACTTCTATGCTCAACTTCAAAATGCTCTCCTACCCCTGTAGTCTGTATTCGCCTGTGATAGAAAATTGCCGGGAAAAACAAGCAAATCGGAAAGGCTGTTCAAATGTACGTTAATTTGAACATTAGCTATGCAGTTAACCCGCCCTCAAGAAACGTTAGGCTGCCTGCAGACAGACCCACTAGATGGAGCGTCACAGTGTTGTTAGCCAATCAGAGGCGATACATTTGCATATCATTAATATTCATAAGAATCCTCTCGGCAATCCCTGCTCTTGTTTTCACCTAACTAAAATAGCTTGAAGCAAGACAACCACAGCGTATTTTTTGTCAAAACCAACTCTCATGACAATATTTTAGATAACAGACCACGACAAAATTAATGAAAATATGATGGAATGACTGTGATCATTTCATGTTATCAGTGTTTGGCTTGTGACTTTGGCTACATGTGTCAACATGATTTATGATGGCATTAAATCTCTAAAAACGTTGTTTATTAATTCAATGTCCCTGGACAGCCAAATTGTCATTTCCTTAGCATAATCTGCACCCTGGATCCCAGACTTTCGTGTTGAGTTCAGTTCAATGATTTTAATAACACGCTTGAATGGAAAGCCCTCTTTTTCCCCCTCAAGAGATGAAATGGCAACACAGATTTGTTCACTTTCTTTTTCTCATAGGAATCGATTAATAGGTAAATACCTTGATTTTCTTTTTTTTTTTTTTTTAAAGAAGGTACTATAAATATGATTCCTGGACAGAATCTGATAAAAACATTTTATACACACACACACACACACACACACACACACCTGCTGGCCCTTCCATTTCCTGTCTGGTTTGGTCACCGTGGAGGTTTCCTTGATAAAGATAATGTTCAGTGACTAATGATTTTCCATTTTCCCCTCACTGGTACCCTGTTATTAGGGTGATCACTGTGGTAGTGAGAAAGAATTCATTTTCTTTACCGTTACAAGGAACATTACCATGATTCATTTCAACATGGGGGGAAGGAAACGGTTGAATTTCGGCCATGTTAAGAGTGAAATCTATTTGGTGATGTGAGGTGTAGAGTGGAAGTGTGAGGGAATAAACAAGGATGAAATTACCTTCTCCGTCTCAGGCAATAACAGAAAAATAAGAGGCATTGGAAAAGCTCTTTAGTTTGGGAGAGACGATTTTCACACGGCCCTTAAGCCAAGAGAGAATAAATCAGTATTCCACTCTCAAAGCTAATTCCTGTGTTTGCTCTCTGATTTGGGGGCTTAAAAGTTTACAATTGAGGAAATCAACCCTTGAGAATACAGGTTATTTGTCGTCACATAGACTGTATACAATAATGAGGCTATAGCAAACTTGGGAGTTCAGACAAGACCGATGATAATTTTCAGTTAATGTTAAAGTTAAGGACTGATTGGTGTCATTGATTTAATGATGGTGTTCCAAGCCTTGCCAGGTGCAGAAAATACACTTTGTATGCATGATCATCATATGCTTGAATCTTTAAACAGCCTTTGGCTGCTTGAAACCAGAGAGAATCATTTCAAATGCCCAAATTAAATGGTTGAAATCTAAAATGCTAAATATTTCAAAAAGGAGGGGAGGTATTCATCAAATAATTTAAATGGATGGATAGCCTCTCTCAATCCATTAATGAAGGATGTGAATGATTCAAAATCTCAGAGGTGGGATTTAAACAGTATCTTTTAAACAGTCAGCATCTCCCAATGTGGGGCATTATCAGTTTCTTCAGCCTTTTATTTTGCTCTCTTACCCCTCCTGCTGTTTCTCAGCGGTACAACAGCACTGTGCAGGTACAGCAGGTACTGAGCACTTTTCCACAGCATCAGGAGTCCACTTCATTACCACATTCAATATATCCCCCACAGTCTGGACGCTCTGTCTGCCTACCAGTCAAAACCTTTAGACTATTTATTGCCCAATAGAAATTTCCGAGAGGGCATTATAGATCTCAAGGCTTAGCAAAAAAGAAGGATCTTCCTAACCCAAGAGACGACAGATCCCTACTAATTGCTTAATTAATATCATTATTTGGACATGATGCCCAACCAGGCGTTAAATCAGTTACAAATTAAAAGGGGACCGAGAGTGCAGTGGCCTACAGGGCCGCTAATCTTTGCTCAAAGAAAAAAGATCTCTCACAGACACAGAGAATAACACAACGGGGGATTCTGCAGACATGACAGAAAAACACTCAGGAATTCCTAATGTAATTTGCCCTTTGATCTTTCTATAGCATGGTAAAGACTTCTGTTCGCCTACAGACATTTTTTCATCTTTTACAAAGCTTTTTTTTTTTTTTTTTTGCGGAGGCGTCCATTTATCCACCTGATGTCAGGCGAGCCTCTAATGGGATCAAGAGGAATGGCAGAGGGG
This sequence comes from Limnothrissa miodon, assembly GCA_017657215.1. Lineage (NCBI taxonomy): Eukaryota > Metazoa > Chordata > Actinopteri > Clupeiformes > Clupeidae > Limnothrissa > Limnothrissa miodon. The sequence continues at coordinate 34,507 of JAGFZM010001323.1, forward strand.
TCTCCACTCAGACAAGTCCACGTGAGACCACGAGAGGGTCTGCTGATGATGACGGATGGAGTGGCATCATCTCTCAGTAATACCGGCGGTGGGCCGGGGAGGAGGTGGCACCGTCCTTGATCACAGACGGACACTCCACGTTGGCGGTGGCTACTGGGAAATGGAATCAAGACGAATGGGAAGGACCGTGTGGCGGCCGCGCGTCACGGAGAAGCCTGTAGCTCTCGGAGAAAAGAGAGCGGCAGCCTCGCACGGCGCCGCCCGATGAAGACGGATGGGGGCTGATGGAGACTGATTTGGGGGTCGCCAGCCGTCATCCTTCAAACACCCACAGCCACATAAGGAAGGCCCACCAGGAGTCCAAGGAGCCAATGCCCTTGTCCTTGGACCGGCGGGCTTGGGAGACAGGCATGGTGGAGGACGGGGAAGACCTCGCAAGACTCATTATGGACACGAAAACCGGACTCGAAGCCTGTATTCACCGGCGAGAATAGGCCATGGCGCTGATGGATGACCGCACCTAGACAAGTAAGGGGGTTTGGCGAACCAATACCGCAGGAGCCGAGGGCGGTGTGGTTATACCAGAATCGAAACACAGAGCCCTCACATGCGTCTGAGCACTTCAACCCTTGTTTATTGCGGAGTTGGACTGAAGTGACTGGCAGCTTGGCCCAATCACAACTAGAGCTCATGCACAAGGCCGCGAATGGATTGCTCATAACTGGAGGGCGGTTGTGAGAATGTCACCAACAACAACACACCCACACTGCACAATATGGTCATTATTAATAGTTCTGTCTGTAGCGCTTCTCATTGCTTAATATTCCCGTTCCTCCACAACACTTGCTAATATTAAGACATAGCGCTGAGATGGCAGTGGCAACTGTTTTAATGAGTTTATTTGTTTATTTTATTGGAGCTGATGTTAATACAGTAAAGCACACACAGTGGTCTAGATGCGCCTCATATCCTCAGACGCTTCACGTTACATCAACACACCCTAAGGGTAGCAGGAGGTTATCGCGGCACATATTGTGTCTACAATACAAACAATGTTGTTAATAATGTTGCTTTATCATCCCCATATTCACTGCGCAACAAAGAATGGCAGAAGATTACTGTGGAGATAAAAATGCACATCTGTGCAATCAAATTCTGAGTGCAAGACGAAAAACAAAACCAAAAAAGATAAATGGAAAAGTTCAAAAGTAACACCAATATGGCTTTTTTAAGCATGACGTTTCGGGCACCTGTCCTCAGGGGCGTCATAGTGGGGGCGGAAAGGGGTACTGAGTTACCAGGGCCCCATGTGGGGAGAGGGCCCTTGAGGAGTCTATTTTTTTTTAATATCAATATAAAAAAATCACAAGATATGTTGCTAACTAATGTAATTTTAATGTTCTAGTTATAATTAAATCGTTTGATTAATGAATTGGATTGTGTTGATTGTGGATTGTGTTGAACGAGGCCTACATTGTAAGCTAACTCCTGAATCGCATGGCACTCAGTTTCAGAGACTGTCAATGAGGGTGATGCTGCTACAGACCCCTCATCATCTGATCGGCCTACTGAGGATTTGAGAGAAGGTGAGCCTTTAGTTTCAAATTGAAGCACATCATTTTAGGTAGTTATTGTAATGTGTTGAGTAACACTAAAGTCATGCCTTGTGTTTTACTGGGCTATAGCTTAGAAGAAGAGACTAAAAGATTTTTTTCTGTCACATCCAAAAATAAAGTACCACACAATGTCTTATGGTGCAAATTAGTATAGGAAGTTTGATAATATTTATATCAAGCATGTTTAATCACATCAGTAAGGCTCCATTGCCTAATAATATAATATGCTTCATGCTTGTCTTGTCTTGCATTTCCCCTTGGGGATCAATAAAGTATCTATCTATCTATCTATCTATCTATCTATCTATCTATCTTGTAGAGGCATCTGCCAAGGTAGATAGAGAAGATGTAGAGGATGAAGTGAAGTCAGTGAAAGCTACTATTAGTATTCTTATGCAGACCAATAATGTTTGGTATGTTATTAACCGTTCTTTAAATAAAACAAAGATTCAGAGAAGTTTTGTCTGATTAGATTTTTTTTTAAATTAATTTAAGAGTGTTTTAGTGTTTGGGGGGGTCCACGGCCACGGCCACTCCTTGTGCCCAGGGCCCAGAATTTGGTGCTATGCCCCTGCCTGTCCTTATGAAGCATAATGGTGCTGCAGACCTTTGGACTTATTCATCTCAAATATTTCTGGGGACCATATGCTTTTTCCTTCCACAGAAGCATGGGAAGAATCTCAAGTCTCTGCGGACACACAGGCAATTGAAAATGTGCCGAGTTGCGTTATATAATGACAATGTGCAGAACTGTGTGATGAATCAATATTTGAAGTGAAATGTAATGTGTGCACGTTCATTTGACAGCATGGTGAGTTTTGTAGGCAATTTGGACAGCATGGCAACGAGCGATGCCAATCATCAAGTTCCGGGGGAATTGACAAGGCTTGTCATTACACAAGGGCCTGTTATGCTAAATTGTCTGGAGGCAAGGATGCAAAAATCTATATTTAACTGTCTTCTTTTGAATGTGCAATGAAAGTAATCTTATCTAATGTTGCGCGCTGTGATTATGCGCAGACTGTCTAATAACGCAGGCCAGTGAAAAGGCGAGCCGTGCGGATAAAATGAGATATCACTGCTGAAGTCTCAGTGTTTGGTTTTCCCTCTCTTAGGGAAGGAGTTTTTGTTCCAAGCGTTGTGGAAGTGTTCTTTAAGATCTCATTTCAGGAATGTCACAAAATGTAAAGCCTCATCTGGAAGAGCACATTCAACCTTAACTTGTACGTTGACCTACTAACATTTAACACATTTGCATGACACCTCTACATATTAGGAATTTTGAACTTCAATTTTAAATAGATTTATGGTCAATATGATCACATTAGACAACCTCTGTAATTTCACTACATTTTAAAACGTTAAAAAAAAAATATGTGACAATAAATTCCTTGAATCCTTAAAGGGATTATCGTCCAGTAAGCCTAAGACATCTAGGCCTTATAAGATTGAAATTGGTGTCAGAGGCGATCCTAGGATTTGTTGAGGCCCAGTCAAAATTATGACTTGCACCCCCCTCTAACCAGTGTTTGTCCTAATCTTAATAAATACTCTGACATTCACAATAGAACTGTAAACACTTAGTGGTTTGTGGGCCCCAAGCAGCTACCTGCCCTACCTGCTGACAAGGTGCGCTTATGGTGTCAGCTACATAAACCTGATTTAAGAAACTTTTTTAAAAACCATATATTTTTCCTTAAGGCCTAGAAGCAAGCTATCGTTGCAAAAAAAAAAAATTAAGGTCCTGTCATCCGCATTTATCAGGCTGCTGGTACAGAGATACATCAAATATCAACATCAATATCAGGTGATGTCACTTTTTACCCAGAAAGCACTGAGGCATAAACATCGAGGAATCTTACAAGCTCCTCAAATAAACTGATATTCTTGACGTTTTTATAAAAAGAAAAAAAAAGAAAGCATTTTGAACGGTTTACTGTTAAATTCTGTGAAACATAGATCATACCAACACCAGCCGTTTAACGTCAACATGTCTTAGCCCTACTATAAACCGAAAACTTATGATAGATTTTTGTTGACGATAAAAACTGGCTAAAAATAACCAGGCTAACCATTGGGTTCAAACGCTAACTACTTATATGATAGAACATGCTCATCAAAGGCATAATTACTGCCATAAATTATTAGACGTCACCTTCAGGCATGAATGCATTTCTTTTGTGTTATGCAACACTTTCTGTTCAAGATGACAGCTGCCATAGTCATAGTTTGGTCGGCACTGTCGCTATAATCTGTCTAAATGTTATTGATGGGAATTTAAAGATAGAAATTAATTACAGGCTTCAGTTGTTCCTGCATTGTGTGCTGTCATGTCTGGTACATCCCGTTCCACGCCACCGGTCCCTGCCACTTGTCCCTCGTGAGTTATTGACTCTTAACAATATTCGAGAGAAATACGACAGAGGAAATTGGTGATGGGGAGGCGGAGCGTGACAATCAAGATCCATTCCTTTCAACTGTGGCCTTGTATACCAAGTAGCCTCTTCACAATGCGCTGGGCCTCCACGCTAGCCCTTCAGACAAATGGAAGCAGGAGCCTTGTGAGGTCCATCGCTCACCCTCCCCTGCACACAAGCCCCCCGCCCCCACACACACACACAATTTTTCTTTCATTTCTGGACAAACACTGGAAATGAGTATGAAACAGAAGCATTGTTAAAGTGTCAAAAACTGAAACCTTGGCCAGGAGAGATTGCGTCTACATTCTTTTTTTCCCCCTCCCAGACCTGTAGCGTCTCATAGCCCATAAAAATGATTTAACTTTAGCCAGAGGGACTGATATGAAATTACAGTTAAAAGGCTTCCAGGAGAGACTCCTGCAAGTGGCCAAGTATGGGGTGTTTTTCAGAGCACAACACCAGCAACGTTTCTCTTCACACGGTTCCTCAGATTTAAAATTCCCTGAATTTTCCATGACTTTCCGAGCTTGATGCATCAGCCACTTTTACATTGTTTCCCTTCGTTTGAAGCGTCTGACGACTAGGCATTCGTTCACTCCACAGGGATGGGATTACTGTCTGATTCAACCAGTTGCTTCTGTTTGGTGGTGTCGTACCGATTTACATGCTTTGCATAGATACACATCAAATTTTGGCTACTGCAGTATATACAATTAACAGAATTCCTTGATAATTCTCTAACTTTCCACCCAAATGATCAAATTCCCTGACTTTCCATGTCTGGAAAGGCCTTTACTGAAATTCCCTGATATTCCAGAAATTCCCTGACCAATGAGGGCCTAAAACGCTGAGACGATTCATCCCAATACTAGCTATAGCTGTCAAGTTGGATGGAAGTGGATACAGGAACTTTGGGAAATTACTAAGATATAAAGTTCAAAATAGTAGTAATACTGTATTGATACATTTGTCAAATATGGAGAAAAGTTTGTGGCCCGTAGCACTGCGCATAGTTGACAACAGCCTGATTTCTGATTGAATATTGGTGATTTCTGATTGAATATTGATGATGTCTGATTGAATATTGGTGATTTCTGATTGAATATTGAGTATTTCTGATTGAATATTGATGATTTCTGATTGAATATTGAGTATATCTGATTGAATACTGAGTATTTCTGATTGAATATTGATAATTTCTGATTGAATATTGGTGATTTCTGATTGAATATTGATGATTTCTGATTGAAAATTGATGATTTCCAATGTTGAGATAAACTTGCTTCTTAGCAAGCGTGGGTGGACAGTAAGTTTTTAAAGAGCTCCCAGGGAAAAGTCAGGGCAAACGCACAATCTGTGACTCAAAGCAAAAACTGCTGGGCAACACTGGCAGGCATGGGCGGCGGGTGGTCCTGACGTTTGGGAAGGCTGCTTGACCAACTTTTATACACAGTGCAAGGGCGGAACTGTTGGCCATTAGATTATAATTATCCATTGGCAAGAGTCTCAGAAAGAATAATATCCGCAATTATAATGATCAATAATAACCAAAACAAGACATCTGTCCGTCTGTCTCTCCTTCTCTCTTCCCTGTCTTTGGACTTCGGTGCTATGGAGAGATGGGGGTGGGGGAAGAGAATTGTGCTGGCTGCAGACATGTGATGTTTTTCTTTTTCTTTCTTTTGGAAAAACGACCGAATATACATGCTGATATGAGCCTAGCCTACAATTTTAAAATCCCGCGCTAGAATGGCTACCAGCAGCTGATTGGCTATTTTTGTTTTTGGCCTAAAACTACCGTGATCTGACTCTGTCTATCACCATGGCAACACATACTCACTCCCTACTTGTCAAAAATATACGGCACAGGTTGTAGAGAGAGAGGGCTGAGATCACAAGGTTCTACCATCACTGGACGCAGCTTCTACTGCTGCGGCTGCTGCGTTCATTCTGAAATCATCTATAAAAATATTCACACATCATGTACGTTATTTTCATGATTTCCCAGCATTCATTTTGGGGAGGCTTAGCCTACATTACGTGCCGCCCATGTTGGCAGGTATGCTTAAGCTGTTTTGTATTATTTTATATATTTCATGTACTTCATATGCGTTATTCAAAGGGTGCTTAAACTCTGGTCAATTATGACACATCCATGCTGCCCACACTGAAAAGATTTTTTATTCATACAAATATCAACCCTGCAGGGTCAAGATCATGACAGCATGTCGACTATGAAATGCAGGGGTTTTTTTTACTGCCGACAGAAGACAAATGTATAGTGTATAATCACAATGAATAACGATGACACATTTGTATAGGAGGACTGTGACATACATTGGTATTCTCTTCAGGACTTGGCTTAGTCAGAAAGCCAGGCACCGAAGACCAATGGGTTTAATTTTGTCACTCACTGGAAGTGAATGTGACATTACTGGCATAGTTCATCCTCAAATGCTAATTCGTCATTACAGAAAGAAACAGACAAGTTAATCTTTTTTTTATTTTTCATGAAAACTCAAGGTAGAGTTTGCATGGCAAACAGTTATTCTTCCAAAAATGATCTTTTATGAGAATTAATGAAAATCCCAAACTCAAGGACTTTATATTTTTTTACTTCTGGCGTCTGATACTCACAATCACTAATACTGCACCATTAGCATTAGCAATACCATTAGCATGAGCTGCCTTAGTTATATCTACACAGGAGGGCTGACCTTATTCATAGTTCTGAGTCAGTTAGCATTGACACCTTGTTTATACTTTGTATTGTATATTGTATTTTGTCTTTTGTCTTGTCTTAATGCCCAGCATGAGTAGGCTACTTCTCGCACTGTATACTGATGGATGTCCTTGTTGCTTGTCCAGAGACCTCCCACCTACTGAAGGCAAATTCTTTGGCCAATGAAACCTGATTCTGATTCTTTAGTTACTGTAGTCAGTTCCCACCAGCTGCAGTCAGTTATGTGGGCAAATCAACATTAAACAATGTTATGCTGAATTATGTTTATATTTTTTAAAAAGAATATCACAACCTTTATTTTTAACATCCCATTTTACACTTAAACCACATCTGAACAACAATGAAGTTGATATAATGCACGGAACTTGTTGATTCAAAACAGTGTTATGTTGCAATGTTATTTCAATGTTGAACACTGACCTCATTTCACCTGATGGTTGGTTGTGTGCCTGCTATTGTTGTTGTAGTCATTTCGACCTTCTTCTGTATGACTTTGTGACTTGTTTTTATTCAAAGGACAGAACTTGGAGTGTCTGGTTAGTGAAAGGCCTTTTTTCTTAAAAACAGATGCAGCAAGAACAAGCAACCATTATACAAGAGACCCTGAGATTATAGACGTATTTTTTAATAGGGACAATGCGTCCAAGCCACTATTATATATATATATATATATATATATATATATATATATATATATATAT
>JAGFZM010001323.1:45491-69403 GCA_017657215.1 Limnothrissa miodon
GCTAATATAGTAGGTCCCATGCAGGCTAATATAGTAGGTCCCATACAGCTAATATAGTCGGTCCCATGCAGCTAATATAGTAGGTCCCATGTAGGCTACCCACACATTGAAAGAGAGAGTGCTGTAGGCTCGACCTATAATGTGAACTTTAACAATGTTAATGGAGTAAAGGTGGAAAATGGAACCTGATTATCTATGGCGGTATGATGGTTTGTGATTTCACGAATGCATATCCTATTTGTTTTTGTTTTTTTTTTCTAAAACTTACAAAAAGACTTAAAATAACTTCACATGAGTTCCGAAAGAAGGGGACAACGAAGGTAGATAGGACTTAAAGCTGCAAACGTTTTGCTCAGTGTCAGGACCAGAGGAAGGGATAATATTCTCCCCTGGTCCAAGGGTTCAAAGTCAGTTTAATTTGTCAATTTCTTCAAATGTACTTGACATACAAAAGAATCGAAATTACGTTTCACACTTGTCCCATGCGTAGACGTTGACAACAATAAAGTGCAGATGCACAACAAAAACAGTTCTAAACATTAAGTAAAAAAAGTGCAAGTAGGTAGATAAGCTTAGGGCATTATACTTAGGTAACATACAGGATATAACAAGACAAGACATAACATGTAGTAACTGTTCCCCAACGCCAGATGGGACCCTGTCCTGCGTCCAGGGGTAGGCTCCGCCCCCTGCTGGCTTGCACCAAGCAGGATCTGCCGGGCCAAGATATACAATGTCCTGGACCATGGACGCCAATTACTCTGTTACAGTATTAAATAAATTTGTAACCAAATCTGTTCAAATTAAATACTTGTTCATCATTTCCTTCTCTGAGTCTTCATGGGAGAAGTAGTATACTAGTCTACTTGAGGTAGTCCCAGGTTGTAGTTGGTAAGGGTGTTTTAGTTTTTAGTGCAACACCAGATTGTAGCAGCAGTAGTAGTAATATAAATAGTGGTAAAAAGAATACTAAAATATATAGCAGCAGGTGTGTGCAATTTGCAATGCAGAGGTAGTTATTTTCAGTCAAGAGTGTTGTTTTTAGTTTTTAGATCAGAGTGTTTGTTTCCTTGTTGGGGAGTGTGTGGGGGTGGGGGTGGGGGTGTGGGGGGGGGGTGGGGGGGTGGGGGGGGGGGGGGGGGGGCGGTAGAGTCCAATCAGTCTTCCTATACTCCTGCCGGTCTGGTGGTTCTGCTGGCTAGGAGCCGGGAGGGGATCAGTTCAGCAGTCTCACAGCCTGGTAGATGAAGCTGTTGGTGAGCCTGGTAGTGCAGGAGCGGAGACTTCTGTATCTCTTTCCAGATGGCAGGAGGCTGAACAGACAGTGTGCGGGGTGGGTTGCATTGTTGACAATTGTGATGGCTTTGCGGGTGAGGCGGGGGTGTAGATGTCTTGCAGGGAGGAGAGTGGTCCACCAACTATCCTCTCAGCTGTTCACAATGCGTTGTAGAGCTTTCCTGTTGTAGTCGGTGCAGCTACCGCCCCACACAGTGATGCAGCTGGAAAGGATGCTTTCAATGGTTCCTCTGTAGAATGTGGTCAGGATGTGTGGTGGAGCACTTGCCCGCTTGAGTTTCTGCAGGAAGTAGAAGCGCTGTTGTGCTTTCTTGGCCAGTGATGTGGTGTTGGTAGTCAAGGAGAGGTCCTCACTGATGTGCACCCTCAGGAACTTGGTGCTGCTCACCCTCTCTACCGCTTCCTGAGGCAACCAGACCAAACCAACAATTATAAATGAAGGAAAAGACCACTGGAAAAAGATTTACTGAAAACTGCACTGAAAAAAGCAGTCGATAGTAAAGTAAACCCTTTGTTGGTAAACCCTTTTGCACAGGACTTGAAGTGTGCAGATTTTTCTGTTTATTCAGAAGTACTATTTCATACTAATTCCTGCATCTCACACAGATGAGAGGAGCTTTTTGACTATGTTAAATAAAGTATGACAACATTATTGTACAAATACATAATCATTTTTGTCTGAAATGTGTTAATAAATACTGCTTTAGTTTATTTAAGTAAGTGCTTAATTTATTCAGAAGAACATAAAACCTCAGGAGAAAGACTCATCGAATGTTCACGGATGCTTAGCCTACTAGGGCTGTTATCTAGTCAGGTAGCAGACCTCTGATTTTTCCCTTTGAAATTGCATTAAAAATGTTTTTTTTTTTTTTTAGCCTAGTGGATTTTGCTCATTTACCCCTAGCAGGAGATAACTCCCGATGCTATGCTCCTGTTCTCAGTTTGAAATGGTAAGTGTTAGCATTAGTATTCATGGGGGCAAATACATTGCTGCATCTCCGATGCTATGCCCCTGTTCTCTGTGTGAAATGCTAAGTGTTAGCGTTAGCCCCCTGCATGAGCAGACTCAGAGGGTGTGCACTCATCTGGATTTGTAGGGTCAAAGGTGTAATGAGTGTCATGCCACACTACAGGAATTGGTTACGCCTGGCCATGGGAGCTTCATTAAATAAAACTCTGATAAACTCTCTATCAAGGCTCTTTTGACAGGAGATTGTTTCAGTTTATTTCAACAAACATACAGTATGCCTTACTCCACTGGTGCCTGTTGCTACTCTGTGGTTAAAGGCCCACTATGCAACATTTTTCATTTAATTAATCCGTTTCATACTGTTTAGGATGCTAAAATGAGTCAAAACACAGCGAACGAATGGTAGAATGTGCCACCGTGGCCTATAGCGGTAGATACAGCACTTGCAATGTTCAGCAGCGCGGTCTGCCTCCAATAGAATGCAGTGCTATACAATGTAATGCAGCAGGCTTTAGAGGAAGCTTGTGAGAGAGAAAAACAGAATGTCTTTAAGGCATGTTTTCTGTTGTTCCTGTGCGCTTTTTGTTTGTCTGTCCTGTTTGTTTGTACTGTACCTCTAGTGGTTAGAAGTGATTTGTGCTGTGCTCTTTGTTCTGGCTTGTCTGTCTAATGTACGCATAGGACAATGGGAAATGTAGTTTTGATTCCTTTGTATGTTTAGTACATGTGAAGAAATTGACAAAATAAATTGACTAAAATTGAATAAAACTGACTTTGCCTTTAAAAACAGATGCAACAGATATTGGATTACTAACCAAATGTTAATGGTGTATATCATTGCCTTGGGGTAGACTTGAGGTGGTCAATGTTAAATCACATTAAAAAAACAGAGTTTATTCTCCTTCTCTCGGAGCACTGTACATATACGTGTGTCTCGTTCCACATGTCATAGCGATTGATGCACGTGGACAGCGGATCTATTTTTACATTCAATGGTCATAGCATGTCAGAGGTGTGCATGCAATGCATTCTAATGGCTGGTTGTTGTTTTCCACATGATGTGTGATGCACTTCCTTCAAAAATGGAACTTGACAAGCAGCATCTCTGCTGCGGCCCGAGACTCTGATAGGATTTTTGTGGAGCTCCGACTGAAGAGTTTGGCCTCCTGACAGGGGCTTCCCCCCCCTGGACCCTGCTGCTGTCAGATTGACCCTCCGCAGGGCCACTCTTCTCTCAAAGATGGCATGTGGTGCATCTATCTTCTTATTCTAAACACACACACAGAATCACTCTCACACACAGAAACACTCTCTCTCTCCCACACACACACACACACACACACACAAAAACGCTCTCACACAAAGAGAGAGAGAAACACTCACACTCAAGCAAACGAAGGAAGAAACGTCCACAAATAAATACTTCCACTTCCACTGTATGATAATACATTGCAGGATATTTCAGAAGATTCACAGACTGCTTCAAGCTCTGCTGAGGAAATCCATTCGTCCGCCTGGTCGAACGCTCCTCTTGCTGCACGAGTGTGGGATGCAGACGTATGTTTTATTTTTCTGTGCGCCTCCGCCAGCGCTCCTGGCAGCCGGTTGGCAGGGGCTGGGGGCCGGGGGAGGGAGGGAGGGAGAGTGCGTGAGGGCAGGATAGATATCTCTTCTGGCACCTCAGTGGCCCTGGTGTCAGTGGAGTTGATCTCCCCAGGTACTGCAGGAGTGTCAGAACACCCACCGCAAGGAGAAATAGAGAGACTGAATAAATGCGTCTGCGAAAAGCTGTCAGCAGTAGTGATTACACCTGGGACAGGCACAAGGCTCACAACTAGCATCAGTAATACAAGTTTGTCATCCTCACTTCACTGTTTGGCTAAAGTGCTGCAATCTGTCAGCTTGATTGTGGGAGGCTGTGGACAGGTGTAAATCTGATGGGGCACACGACCTGCTTAATGCCAATGCAGTATCGGATACACTACAACCTCGTCACACACACTACACAATTAAACAATGCAGCAACATACACACTAAAACCTTATCACACACACACACTCTGTTAGTCACAAACATCTGTAAAAATTTGTTTTAGAGGGTAGAAAATGCTTAAGAAAAGCTAGAGCACAGCTACATTTGTTTTTCCAGCGTGCGGTGTTGCATAGAAAGAGCCGGAACGGCACACCTAGAGGATTGGGGCCTTTAATGATTTAAGACTCCTGCTGTAGTGTTTGTCTTCGTCTCGTTCTCAGCTCCTTTGAGGGGCACTGGAGGACAGATGAGCAGCGTCAGACAGCAGACAGACTCTTGCTGGGGGAGGGACGAGGACATCCAGCAGCTCACAGGTGATCCAAGATAACCTGAGCCTGCACGGATTCATCTTTGTCTGCACACCATTTACATCTCGACTCGCCCTCTAAATCTGACCAAGAAGAGCAGGTAGCGTTAAGCAAAGGGAGGCTTTGGTGTCTCAGGGTACACAAGAAAGAAAGGAAAAGGCTTTGCAATGCATATTCACATCAGCCCGTATCCATGGTGCTGTTCCCTGTGCTGTCGATGGGGGAAAGAATGAAAGCATTTGTTATAATGTTGACTGAATTTGCAAACTAGAGGCTGAGGGACCACATAAAACTAAACTTCCTTTATCAGTTAACCCCTTATCAGTTAGCATTCATTGCTTTTACCCTATTTGATCCAGGTTGTACCAAATGCTGTCATTCTCTTGGCAACATAAAAAAACAAGACGAACTGAAGGCTATAATTGACTATAAATACTCCCATGAGAGACATGAGGCAAGACAGGAGACACGAGATGAGGCAAGACAGGAGACACGAGATGAGGCGAGACACGAGATGAGGCAAGACAGGAGACACGAGATGAGGCAAAACAGGGGACACGAGATGAGGCAAAACAGGGGACACGAGATGAGGCAAAACAGGAGACACGTGAAGGGAGGACAGCTGGCTCTGGGCAAGGCAAGGCAAGGCAATTTTATTTATAAAGCGCATGTCATACACAGTGGCAACTCAATGTGCTGTACAGAGACCAAAACAAAATACAATACAAGGCAACAAACGTGTGTGATAAAAATGAGAATTTAAAAGAAAATTGATAATACAAAGATGAATAAAATAGATGAAAAAAAAGGAGAGGAAATATAAAACATATGAAGTAAAATGATCATTAAAGAAAATAAATAATAAAATGAACATTAATGAGATTTTAAAAGAAAATTGATAATAAAAAGATGAATAAAATAGATGAAAAAATTTTTTTTAAAGAGAATTTAAAAGAAAATTGATAATAAAAAGATGAACAAAATAGATGAAAAAAAGAGGAGAGGAAATATAAAATATATGAAGTAAAATGATCATTTAAGAAAATAAATAGTAAAATGAACATTAACAGAAAATAAATAAAAAATGCAAAAAATTAAAATATTTGTAAAAAAAATGAACATTAAAAGAAAGTTAATAATAAAACCACAATAGATAAATAATTACAATCAGGTAAAAATGAACATAAAATGAACATCAAGAGAAAATTAATCATAAAACCAAAACAGATAAATAATTAAAATCAGGTGGCATTAGGAATAAGCATCAGAAAATAATTTGGTCTTAAGTCTTGATTTAAAACTGTCAACGGTAGGTGCATTTTTTATATTTTCTGGAAGTTGGTTCCATAGCTGCACAGCATAATAAGAAAAGGCTGCTTCACCAATTTTTGTTCTGACAGTGGGTCTGATCAACAGATTCTTTTCCACAGATCTTAGAGACCTCAGTGGAGTACATTTCTGACACATGTCTAAAATATAAACAGGGCCTTTGCCATTCATAGATTTAAATAAAAGTAACAGTGCTTTAAAATCAATTCTAAAACTCACAGGAAGCCAGTGCAGGGATTTTAAAATTGGAGTAATATGGTCAGTTCTTTTTGATCTTGTAAGGACCCTAGCAGCTGCATTTTGAATGAGTTGAAGGGGCTTAATGGTCTTTTTGGGTAGGCCTGTTAACAGGCCATTGCAGTAGTCAACTCTGCTAGAGATAAAAGCATGAATGAGTTTTTCAAGGTCCTTACTTGACATTAGGTCTCTCAGCTTAGAGATGTTTTTTAAATGATAGTATGCTGATTTAGTGATTGATTTGATATGACTGCTGAAGTTAAGGTCACTATCAATGATGACTCCAAGGTTTTTAACGGTCTCTTTGGCTGTGAACCCCTTTGCATTGAGCCCAGTGGCCACCTTTGCTCTTTTCTTCTTGTTTCCAAATATAATCACCTCAGTCTTGTCTTTGTTTAGCTGCAGAAAATTAAAGGACATCCAGTCATTTATCTGTTCAATACAATGATAGAGACCTTCAAGGGGGGTATAGTCATCAGGGGACAATGAAATGTAGATTTGGGTGTCATCAGCATAGCTATGGTAAGAAATTGAGTAGTTAGTGATAATCTGACCAAGTGGGAGCATATACAGGTTGAATAGTAAAGGTCCAAGTATAGACCCCTGGGGGACTCCACAGGTCAGGGGCATTGGTGTTGAAGCATGGGTGCCCATGGCAACGAGGAAGCTTCTATCTTCTAAGTAGGATTTTAGCCACTTAATCACTATACCAGTAAAACCAACCCAATGTTCCAGCCGGTGTAGTAGTATGCCATGATCAACAGTGTCGAAGGCAGCACTGAGATCCAGTAGCACCAGAACAGATGTTTGTCCTGCATCAGTATTTAGACGGATGTCATTCACAACCTTAATGAGGGCAGTCTCAGTACTGTGATAGGCTCTAAAACCAGACTGAAATATATCAAGACATTTTTTTGAGGACAAAAACACAGTTAGTTGATTGAAAACTATCTTTTCAATGATCTTCCCAACAAATGGCAGATTGGATATTGGCCTATAGTTGTTAAGAGCTGACTGATCCAGGGTATTCTTTTTCAGTAGTGGTTTTACTACTGCTAGTTTTAATAACTTGGGGAAAATGCCATTCTCCAAAGAAGCATTTATAATCTGGAGCAGATCTGGTGCTACAAGGTGGAGGACAGATTTCAAGAAGCTGGTTGGCAAAATGTCCATTTCACATGTGGAAGAACTGAGGTCTTGGACGGTTTTCACCAGTACATCGTAATCAATGCAGTTGAATGTTGACATACAGCATGATATACTCTTTGGTGATATAGGCTCTGGTTGTTGGGCTGTCTGCAACTGTGTTGTAATATTTCTTCTGATGTTATTAATCTTACTTCTAAAAAAGCATGCAAACTCGTTGCATTTGTCAGTTGTGAGAAACTCAGGTGCTATTTGTGATTTGGGGTTTGTTAACTTTTCAACTGTGGAGAAGAGCACACTAGCATTGTTCAAATTCCTGTTTATAATTTCAGAGAAAAATGATTGCCTTGCCTTACAGATTTCAAGATTATAGTTTTTTAACGTTCCTTTATATACTTGATAGTGGATATGGAGGTTGGTTTTGCGCCATTTTCTTTCTGCCTTCCTACACTCTCTTTTGAGGTGTTTAACTGTTGGATTTTGTTTCCATGGGGTTTTCTTATTATCCACAATTCTTTTAAGCTTTAATGGTGCAATATTGTCCATAATGTGTGTCATTCTGGCATTAAAATTGGTCAACAGGTCATCAGCAGAGTCAGAAAGTTGACTTGGGGCCTGTGAGAGTGCTTGTGATAAGGCATGTTCAAAGAGTCTGGCCGTATTTTCATTTATAGTCCTCCTTTCAGTAGCCAGGGATCTGGTGCATAGATTAGGGGATAATTTGACATCAAAGAAAATGCAATAATGATCAGATAGTGCCAGATCCACTACAGTGGTGGAGACATGAAGACCTTTAGTTATAACAAGATCTAGTGTATGACCTTGAGAGTGAGTTGGCCCTTTAACATGTTGTGTTAGATCAAAAGTATCTAACAGATGCATGAATTCTTTGGTGCTTGTATTTTCAGTGTTATCAATGTGCAAATTAAAATCTCCAGATATGATAATGCAATCATAGTCTAAGCAGACAGCTGATAGCAGTTCACAAAATTCATTAAAAAATGATTTGACAGAGAGCTTGGGCGGTCTGTAAACAGTCAGCAGCAGGATGTCAGGAGAGCACTTTATAAGTCCACTTAAGTACTCAAATGATGTAAAATCGCCCAGGGATGATGGAAAGTGTCTCTGAATATTTTTGCTATTCCTCCCCTTTTGCCTTCCATGCGCGATTCACTCATGAAGTTAAAGTTAGGGGGGGTAGACTCAATAAGGATAGTAGCATTTGTGGCTTGGTCCAGCCAAGTTTCGGTTAAAAGAAGAAAATCCAGTTTATGTGTGCAAATAAGCTCATTAACTAAAAATGTCTTTTTTAAAAGAGATCTGATGTTCAGGAGGGCAAGGGAAACCAAGGTAGGTTCAGGGGTCCTGCTCACTTCTATATTTTTTTGGGGGACAGGTCTAAGATTCGCCACGATGGCCCCATGAGCATGGCGTCTGCGATTTGTTCTGTGGCTTATTATTGTTTTAGGAGCACTTGTCCTAGAATCCAAGGAGCAGAGCATGGGTGGTGGCTGGAGGGAACAGCAGGGGGCGCTACCGCTATGGGCTGCGTGTTGGGCCTGATGAAGGCGGGTGCTTGAAGCAGGGAGTTTTCCTGTTTTATTTAGTCAATCGTCTCTGGTGGAGCGTGGGGTGAGCTGAACAACGTATGAAATGTTTGAAGCAAGCAAGCGGGCGCCCATGTGGTTTGGGTGAATTCCGTCGGGTTTAAAAAGAGTTTCCTTGTGCCAAAACACGTTAAAATTATCAATAAAACCGATACCTTGCTCTCTGCAGGTATACTGCAGCCAGTTGTTCAGGCCAAGAAGTCGGCTAAAGCGTTCATCGCGGCGTCTAACAGTTGGTATAGGGCCTGAGATAAAAATTTACTTCCCACTTTGCTCAAGGAGTCCCATGAGAGCAAGAAAGTCCCGTTTCATTAATTCCGACTCACGTTGAACAGTGCCATGTAACCCCACATGGACAATAATTCTAGTGATGGAGGAAGCCAAAGAGGGCAGCAACTCACATAAAATTTCGTGAATATCCTTGATGTTGGCTCCTGGAACACAGAGAGTGGTAGAATCAAAAAATCTGATGTTCCTAGTTATGGAATCACCGATGATGAGGGTGTTGATAGGGAAGAGACGTGGGCGAGAGAGCGCCGAGGGGTGGCATGATGAGGGCTGCCTCACCCGGCAACCACTGCTGACAGCAGCCGATCCATCTCGAGGATAGTCTGAAGGGCGACTTTCAGCGGCGTCCACCTGAGAGAGCGCTCCTGAGCGCCTTGCCACCGCGTTCCTGAGCAGCCTGCGTCGGGCAGCAGAGGACCCACCACCAGAGGAGGACCCGCCATCATGGACCGATGGCTGTCGGACAGAGGACCCACCTTGGACCGCCGGCTGCTGGGCCAGCCGCATAGCAGCGCATTCATCAGCAGCACAGGAGACAGTCCTCGATGTTCGGCTGACAGCAGCAGGAATATCCCCTCCTGCGATGTTCCTCAACGTCTGACTGGCAGGGGCTGGTGGAGAAGCCCGCTGGGCAGTCGACGGGGGAGTTGGGCCATCCGTTGCAGCAGGCAGTGGAGGTAGCGTTACCATGGTGTTCAGGGGTCGAGCACCGGGTGCAGCAGCAGTAACTACTCCACCGGAGGCAATGGAGGTCGATGGAGACACCGGGCCGTCATCGATCGTGGTAACGTTAGTGTCTGACTGGATGCCTTGATGGTCGATGGCGGAAAGGGCAGTGTACCGGTTTGAGAGGCAGAGGGGAGGTAGGCCAACATTTCCCCGGGATCGCTTTTTAGCGCCATAGGTCGAGATCTTTGTCCATGGCTGAGAGCCAGGTGTGGAGGACATGGGCGTTTGGCTGTATGCCGGTTTATTATATACAGTCTATGATGCCGGATCCCAAAGGACAGTGTCCTGGATGGCTGCAGTGAGCGAGGAGATCTTCTTTGATTGATCAACAGCCAGGTTCGAAAAGCTGGATACCATTTTGTCTTTCTCACGGAGTTGTTCAGAGTAGTCGGAGAGAAGTGCTTCCTTCTTCCGAAGCTCTTCAGAGAGTCTACGGATATCTTCCATCAGGTAGGCAATCTTTTTGGTGGCTTTTTTTTAGTAGTGTATCATCACTTGGCGATGATGACATAGTTGTGTCGGCGTTGGTCAGTGATCGACGATAAAATAATAAATAGTAAAAAAAATAAATAGTATAAATAGTTAAAATAGTAGGCTAAATGATAAAGATAGCTGGACACACAAGCGCAGCCTTCGCTCTTCGTGCGTGTAGGCCTACTGAACTGGTCTCCGGAAGTGGGTGATGCGATTGGTAAGTGAGCTCCAAGTGCTTCAGCTGGGGATCACTGAACTGTGCCTAACAGTGTTAGCGCTAGCCACCTTTGCTAACACTAACGGCTCATTTAACAGCAGAATGTTCAATTGGTTCACATTGGATGGCCTCCTTAAAGCTTCCAGCACATCTTAGACTCCACATCTCAATCAGTATACTTATTAGTACTAGTACTAAAGCTACACTTTCAATTCAATTTTCAATTTCAATTCAATTTCCATGTTATTTTTAGAGCCCATTATATAAAAGCCATGTCTTGTAGCGCTACAATCCAGAGAGCTCCAATAAGCTGCAGGGGCAAGGAAAAAACTCACTTTAAAGGCCCACTATGCAACATTTTTCATTTAATTAATCCGTTTCATACTGTTTAGGACGCAAAAATGAGTCATTACGCGGCGAACGAACGGTGTAGAATGTGCCACCGTGGCCTATAGTGGTAGATACAGCACTTGCAATGTTCAGCAGCGTGGTCCGCCTCCAATAGAATGCAGTGCAATACACTGCAATACAGCGGTCTTTAGAGGGAGCTCGTGAGAGAGAAAAACAGAACGTTGCTTAGCCCCTCTTTAATTTATTTATGTATTTATTTTTTTATTTTAGAGGTAATGAGATTACATTACAGTGATCCTCAGGCCCATGCACTGAACATCCTGGTAGGCCTATATCGCTCACATTGTCCTGCAGAATCACTGAACTGCAGTTTTTTCTACACTACTACTGCACCATACTATAGTATTTTCACAGTATTTCTACAGTACATGCAATATTTTGGACACAAAAAATGCATTCCTAAAAAATATTGCATCTTATTGCACAACAACATACAGCACAACAAAATATTAATTTCACTGCATTGCTGCATAAAAAGCTACAGTTTTCCTGTGTTTTTAATAATCTCATATGTCTGCTTGTGGCTGAAGAAATACATCACTTTATCATTGGTGTGGGATGGCCATAGAAAATTAGTATGCATACGAGTAGGGTTGTGTGTATGTATGCATGAATGCTCTTCGTGTACGTTGCTTGTGTGTGGTTATGTACTAGATGCCGGTCCCCAGGCTTCAGAGCTACAAAGTGAAGAGCATGTGTAGTCTAAACGGCTCTCAGAGTAATTGGCCCTTGGTGTTGTGGTTTAATTATGCCAAAGCAGGTCAGACAGCCTGTTCCCACCTTGTAACCTGTATGTAAAGGCATGTGTGTGCGTGTGTGTGTGTGTGTGTGTGAGTATCTCTATCTCTCTGCACTGCGGTCAGAGAGGTGTGTGTGTGTGTGTGTGTGTGTGTGTGTGTGTTTGTGACAGGAAATAAACCCAGAAGGTCGTGCAGTCGGTCTCCCCTTAGGAACGCCGTCTGCGTGCTGTCTGATGCCCTGCGTCTGATACGCCACGCAGTGCAAAATTACAGCCACAAAGGAACCACTCGGCCCTGGACAAGCCCCTCAGACACCTGATCTGAATCCAATTATACTAGACGGCTGAGACGGCATCTGCCTGTGCCCTAGTTGCGATTTGTGATGGTGTGTCTGTGTGTGTGTGTGTGTGTGTGTGTGTGTTAGTTCAGACATCTCACTTCTCAACTCGTCTGCTCTCTTGAAGCAAAATGAATCTGTTACTTTTCAAAAAAATATTATTCTACACAAGTTGGCCTCATACACACGCCACACTGTGGAGACAGCACCTGGTCCATTATCTCTGAGTCTATAGAAAACATTTCCTATGAAAATAGACTCACTTGCCATTCAAACAGCGAAATCAAGTCTCTACATTTGCATAGACTACAAAAGGAACAAAAACAGCTGATGCATAGTAATGTGGCAATCTGTGTGGTCATGTTTTGCTTGTGCTGCGCCATCAACATGCAAGAGTTTGTGCTTTTTCCATGTACTCTATGGCTTGTAACAGGAGAGAAAGGATACAGTATTCATATCATATCACAACATTATTTTAAACAAACTACTACAGCTGTCATGACATTCTAAACACAACATTCTGTTCTGCAAAATGACATTCTGCTCTGTGCAATCGAAAAGGACAGTGCATGTTTTATGTTTCTACGAGAGGGAAAAAAATGGAAATAATTTGTCAGGAAGGTTGAAAAATGAGGGAGGGAGAAAATCAAATGTTTAGTTTAGTGATATAGGAGTTTCATTTATTCCACTCAGTCTTGTGGAGATCCTGATGTATGTTTTACCTCCATAAGTCTGTCTGATGGCCAAACCAGTGTGCAACAACACCCTCCACATATCTCTGCTTTATATGGACAAATTCATTTCCATAAAGAGAAAAATCACTGCACCTTCAAAGGAAACCTTTGCATGCTGGGCCAGTGGACTTCATAAAGACGGAAATGGAATGCATTGCCCTCCGTCATTGTGTGTGTGTGTGTGTGTGTGTGTGTGTGTGTGTGTGTGTGTGTCTGGGGGGTGAGTATTGCTCATCAGAAAGAAAAAAAAAACACCACTGCTTTCAGCGTGATCATAAACACATCTTTGCAAAGCTACATTTTTCACCGGGCCTCATCACCAAGATTTATTCCATGCTGGTAAAATGAAGAGGAAGACCTGATCATTTGTACATTACAGAAGCACATCCCAGTGCACAGAACAAATGGAAGTGGCAGTAGGTGATTTATTCACAGCTGGGCTCATGCTGGCTAAGATGAGAACCTACACGAGGGAGAGAGGGAGAGAGAGAGAGAGAGAGGGAAGAGCTTTTCTATTTCTCCACTCTGTGGATGTGCACTAAGTGATGGATTGCTTCTCATTTCAATGCAAGCCGGCATACATTAACATTTATCCTGTCTTTAAAAACGTGTATTGTTATTTCCATTAATGTAATCAAACAAGGAACCAAGGAATGGGGTTTCTCTCTCTCTTTTTCTCTCTCTCTATCTCTCTCTCTTTCCCTCTCTCTGTTTCTCTTTTTATCTATATCTCTCTGTCGCTCTTTCTTTCTCTTTCTCTCTCTGTTTCTCTTTATCTCTCTCTCTCTCTCCCTCTCTCTCTCTCTCTCTTTCTCTCTCTCTCTCTCTTTATCTCTCTCTCTCTCTTACTCTCTCTCTCTCTCTCTGTGTTACTCTTTATCTCTCTCTCTCTCTCTTTCTCTCTCTCTGTTTCTCTTTATCTCTCTCTCTCTTACTCTCTCTCTCTGTTTCTCTTTATCTCTCTCTCTCTTTCTCTCTCTCTCTGTTTCTCTCTTTCTCTCTCTGACAGCCATTGCTGTGCCCCTGCCCCCTAACATCCCCAGGTCCTGGTTAGGTGTCCTTCTCTCCGGCACCTCTGTGACTTTCACTGAGCCTCCAGAAGCAAATGTTTGTCTGCACCATCTGGAGCTAAACAGCATCCACCCATTAGGGGGGAGGAGATGAGGGTGGAGGGAAGAAATGAAATGATTCTGCTCTCAATTAGTCTCTCTCAGCTCGTCTAGAGGCATGTGTGTGTGTGTGTGTGTGTGTGTGTGTGCCTCTCGCAGGCTGTAACCTGGGACGCCATGGGAGTCAGTGTGCGAAGCATCTTTAACTGCTAAAGAGCAGATGCCACGCAGACCGGACGCATACGCTGGTCGATGTTTCACAGATGTTCCTCTGGGTTTTGCGTGTCTTTGAAACGTGTCAGTCAACAACAGATCTGTTTCAACCGCTTGGGTTTGGAAAGAGAAAGTTCATTTCTCTGTCGTGAAATCCAGATTGTCTCCGTCATTCCATCATGGAGAGAGGTTCACTGGCACCTGGATGTCACAGGAGAAGAGAACTTATCTTCTCACAGGAGAAGAGAAGTCATTTCTCCCATCCTGACGACCCAGAATACAAGATTCAAATGAGTAGTATGGCCATGACCGATATTCTGGGCTCAATCCAAGTGGGCAGAATTGGCTGTTGTCTTTCAAAACACCATCACTGCCTGCCCAGCCACTCGCTATATGGGTGGAGCACTGTGATTGGCTCAACAAAACTCGGGCGAGCAGCTACTTAGAGCTGCTAAGTAGCCTCTGTTGTTCGTTTGTAGATGTACAGTAGCTGCATAGCAAAAGCACTTGGACATGCAGAGATTTCTAGGCCACATTTCTGCTGCCTCTTTATGGGATTTTTTCTCTTGCCTTCTTGATGACATTATCAAATGGATTGACATTTCAAACATTTGCAGTGCTCAGCAAGCTTACGCCTGGTGGTGTTGATCCATGGGATTCCTCTGCACCGATTCCTCCTCTCTCACTCAGGCTATGTTTACACATACCTGGGTATTTTGATAAACGGATATTTTCTTCCCTCCGTTTTCCCAAATAATTGCGTGCATACACCGTTGTTTTCAAAAAAGTTTCCGTTTACATTAAGCTGCATAAATATGCTGTCGAGAGCTGTCATACCTACGTTAAGCCTATGGGCAGCAGTGTAGGGAGAAGGAGAAACCAATCAGAAGCCTCACGCCATTCCTCCGGGACAACCGCCTCATTTTCAAAGTTCTCCCACCAGACAGAAAGTGTCCGTTTTTAAGAGAAAACGTATATGTGTAAACGGGGTCTCACTCTGTAACGCACTCACTCACTCACTCAGCAAGTCATGTACTGTATGTCCATTTAATCAACAACAGAGAAATGTGACCAAGCGTTGACCGCTCACGGACCTCTGAAGTGTACACTAGTACTGTAAGGATCCGACCTCTGAAGTGTACACTAGTACTGTAAGGATCCGACCTCTGAAGTGTACACTAGTGCTGTAAGGATCCGACCTCTGAAGTATACACTAGTACTGTAAGGATACAAGTGAGTGCACTGCGTGCCTCCTCCATATTTCACGGTAAATAGGACACTCGGAGCCCTGAGACCGAGCAAAAAGATGGAGCGGGCGAGACAGAAATAAAAATGGAAATGAACAAACTCAGAAGGTTGAAGTTCCTAGAGAGAACGCCTCTCTGTCGTCGTTCAGACCTTCTCACGACGACGCCTTTCCATATTAGTTCAAATGAGATCATCCTTTGACCAGGCCAGCTATTTAAAAGCTTCTGGGTTGAAAGGCAAGTATACTTTCTTTTCTACACTGGGGTTTCAATTTGTCACCTGTCCACCTCTAAGAAAGTATGGATTTAAATATAGCTTTTTAAAGTCACACAGCTCTTGACGACACCTGGGTCAAACTCAAAGACTGAAACTGGGCCAGCACACAATACGCCTGTCACATTCCAGCTGTGGCTTTGGGATGACTTATCGTTTGTTACATCTTGTTATTTCGTTTAGAATCTCTGCTCTTGCCAGCCTTGGAGACAGAACACAGATTTGGCCAATAATGTCTCTTGTTGATGCAAAGCATAAAAGCAGAGATAAAGAGGGACTCTACACGTGAATCAGAGTGAAACTGGTGTGTGTATGTGTATGTGTGTGTATATATATATATATATATGTGTGTGTGTGTGTGTGTGTGTATGTATATATATATATATATATATATATATATATATATATATAGCAATATTCCATACTTCAATATATGTAGGGACTGCGGGCAAAAGAGACACAGCAAACAGACTCAGAAGGAACCTCAGAAATATCTCAGAATGAGAGCGGCTCACTTCATGCACAGTGGTCTCATGCCGGGGAAATTGATGGTGGACACATCAGAGCTGACACCTATTCATTTTCTCCTTTTCTCAAAGCATGTGTGTGTGAGTGTGTGTCATTAAACATGCCACGGAGTCATTCTGTGGCCTGTTTCCCTGGAGACGCTCCCTGAGGGGATGTTATCCGTTGAGCCGGTGAGTGATCGGCTCTCTGGCAGTCTTAAGTAGGCCAGTGGGCTGAGACCAACTCACTGGGGGAGCACTGAGTTGGGAGTTAGTGACAGTAGTCTTCGTTGAACACCTTGAACTTGTTGAAGAGTTTTATCAATATAGCTTAACTTACATGTAGCATTTAATTTAAGCCTATGTGCACCACACATACAGGACCTGAACCCTGTACACACACACACACACACACACACACATACACACACACACACACCCACACACACACACACACACACACACGTCATCTAATTTTCACTCTGTTTTGCATATGTTTTATGATTCCAAAACTAATATATTCTGATAAAATGGTTCAGTAGAAAATTGTATTGAAAACCATTTATGTGACTAACTAACATGCGTTTAAATTCCAACGCTTAGATGAGCACCTTGTATGAGCTGAGACACAGGAGAGTATTATGGGATAGATCAGATGATGGGAATGAGTGTTAGCAGCAGGCATCCCTGCAGGGCACACCTGGTCAAGGGGAAGACTGCCGTTTAATAAATGCCTCGGTTGGAGCTGGGACTGGGGCCGGAGCTGGGGATAGTAGATGGGGCTGGGGATAGTAGCTGGGGATAGTAGCTGGGGATAGTAGATGGGGCTGGGGATAGTAGCTGGGGCTGGGGATAGTAGTTGGGGATAGTAGCTGGGGATAGTAGATGGGGCTGGGGATAGTAGCTGAGGCTGGGGATAGTAGCTGGGAGTGGGGCTGGGGCTGTCCCTGCTCTCCATATTTAAACAGCCTAAATGGGAGTTAAAGGTTTAAAGAGTGTGACAGCAGCATTATCTCTCCGTCCTGGAGCATAGTCCCCCCCCTGCAGTCCCGGAGACTATTGTTGCTTGATGTCAATAAATAAATAAACAAATAAATAAATGAAATGAAATGAAAAAATCAAGTTCCCGAGTCCTCGGGCTCTACTTTGGCGTGACACACAATTGTAGTATTTGAAGCCTCTCTGCACTGTTTGTTGAGTTAACTAATGAGGCACAGGCAGCAACACCTGATTACCATGGAAAAGGACGCACGGCGTGCTGTGATGGTGCAGCCTCTGCGAATCAGCCCTCCAGCATTTGATTCTTTTACATATTAATTAAATATTGACCATTAAAGAATTTCATCATGCAAGATATCACTTTTAAAAGCCCGGGCACACACACACACACACACACAAAACACACTTCCCAGCGGGCAGTGCTGAGGGGTGACTATCAGTCTGTTGGCCATTAGCAAAGACATTATGCTAAGGAGACATCTGTCCCTGGTGATAGGGAATGAGGAGAGCTGTAGAGAGAGGCAGCAAAAAGGCCCTCATAGCCTGCGACCACTCCTGTGCTTTCAAAGAGCTGCAATGAGCCATAAACAACAGCCTGATTTCCTGAAAACAGAAAAACCTCGGAGCACTACAGTAGGTTCAAGATGATCGCATGCACTTGTTCTTGGCATCTGAGTTCATTGATTGTTTTCTAAGGCGAGGAAGAGAATGAGTGTTTGTAGCTAATCTCGTGTCCAATGGACTTAGCCGTCCATTTTCCTCTCCGCTATGCCTCCGTTGGCACCATCTCAGCTGGCACCACCCGGGGTAACAGCACCACGCACTCCACTCACTGCAACACCATGGAATAGTTTGGCATCCGGTAGTGAAATCTGTTAAATCCTTGGCTCCCCTGGGTGCTATTGATATGGATATATGGGCTATATGAGGGACTGCCTGTTCGTCGGAACCGTTCCAAGCGCTACTAATTCAATCACATTCCCTGTGCAGGTAATGAATGAGCCAGATTTAGCACGTTTTTTTCTTTCAATATTTATTCTTGATTATTACTTATCCCATAAATATAACCATTGTTGTAAATTGTCATTTAATGAAAATCATGCAAATCAAAACATGCAGGGGTGCTTTCAGAATTATATATTTCACCTCTGTGGTGGCAGACCTTTTTATTTATGTAGTATATTTGATTTATTTATTTATTTATTCACACTTCTTTTTCTTTGACACTGTGTGTATGTGTGTGTAGGTATTATGTGTGCTCCTGTCTGGATCAGGGTTGTTTGTGTAACTGAACTTTGACAAACATTTTATGTTCTGTTGCGTTGATGTGGTGTTGCTCCACCCAGCCTTGGTGCTTGATTTGAGGCATGTGAGGAGGTTATACTACAAGGCCTTCAAGTCAGTTGACAGCTGTAGGCTATATGGAAAACATTTCTATGGTTCTTATAACAATTCCCTATAGTGTCAGCCAATGAATGATTTAATCCAGCAAACACTTTTGAATGATTAAGTTCACTTATTTGCTCCCCATTCAAATCTACACACAAGACCGATAATACAACCATAAACCTTCAACTGATGGCCCCAGACTTTCTAGCACTTTCTAGCAAACATGCAGGTGTCAAAGGCACTAACATCAGAAGGGGAAACTGAGGAAGAAACTTTGAGCCAGACAGCTGTTGAGAGAGAGTCCTTGAGTTTGAAAGGAAAGAGTGTAAAGGCACTCAAAACAAGCCAATAGATTCATACATGCACTGGGATATACATACATACATTAATAAAGTACATACATGCATGCATATACATGTATACATACATGCACACATACACACACATACACACACACATACATATATATAGTACATGTATGCACTCATTTCTGGGCCCTATGCAGAAGCTGTGCCCATGCTCATTTTAAATATTTCATTTAAATTATTTTAATATTTAAAGTAAAATATAAATCTAAAATAAGAATTCTCCTTAAAGGTTGAAAGGAGAGCCAGCAGTGATATGGGTGGGCTCAAGGTGTTGGTAGAACAGTTTGGTGGGTGCGCTTTGTCTTCTTAAGGTCACCACATACTATAAAGACGAAATCGGCGCAGAAATTGTAAAGCTCGACAGCTGGTAGTGGCTTAACAGTGAGAAACTGTCAGGGATTTTATAAACTGATTCTTTTAGTGACTTAGCAAACAAAAGGTCTCCTTGCAGGCTAGAGGTCTGGGTCTGTTGGTGTGTAAGATGCATGGAGTACAACACTAAAAGCTGAATAGCTTCAAGTTCACTCTGAACACTGAGAACTGAAGTGAATTATTATAATAGTCATTCTAAACCGTGTTTGCATAGTTAGCTGCGGTCGACAGAATAAGAACAGCTTATCCGCAGGCTGTTTTGTTCCAGTTAGTCATTACTTGTAAGTAATGCTTGTTACTACTTTGTTTTTGTTTTTAAGTTTTTGTAAGAGCCGGAGGTTTATTAGGAAATCTCTCTTCTGCTCACAGTTACTGTGGCCACCCGGCACTTGCATTATAATGTAATATTTTGGTTTTAGAGAACTACGATTCTATGTTAACAAACTGCTGAAGGGAAGACATTTCAGAGGTATCAGCATTATGAGACTAATATTCACACTTTGATAAGATTTCACTATACAATATAAATATATAAATATAATTATAAATAAATATATATATATATATATTTTAAATGAACAAATGGTGATCAGAGGTCTGTAGGGTGTGGAGAGGTGAAGACTCTGCTGAGGAAGGAGAGATGGGACCCACACACACACACACACACACACACACAGGGGCTCATGAAAGTCAGATGCAGGGCTCCCGCACTGTCCATTTGTCTGCTGACTCAGCCCTGGCTCAGAACAATGGCGCAGCCGTGGGTGGTGGGTAGTGGGTGGCGGAGAGCGTAGGGAGAGTCGAGCGAGCGAGCGTGTCAGCGTGATTGGTCTGAGACGTGCCCCCTCGGCGTGATTGAGAGCACAGAGGGTGTGCGGGTGTGTGTGTGTGTGTGTGTGTGTGTGTGTGTGCGGCGCGGCACACAGGGCCGCTGTCTGTGACATGGATCATCTCTCCCGCCTCCTCCTCTCAGCCCTGACGCCCCAGACAGATGCTGTGCATCACGCCACATATCACAGCCACCTTAGACACTAGAGGTGCCTCAGGGCATCTGCACATGCTGTCTGCATGCACCCACAGTTCAATCCGCCCAAACCTAACAATCATTACATTACAGTGTTTACATTCAAGACATGACGCGACATTAAGCCACTGAATCATTGGACATTAAAGTGTACTTAACAGGCTACATGCAGGGAATTAAAGAATTTTAATTATTTATTAGGGAAATCATATATTCTGTTCTTTTAATTAGCCTATATATTTCTGTACATTTAATTCATATATATATATATATATAAATATATATATAATTTTAAATATATTTATATTTTACGTAAAGCGTGTTGTGTAACATTTTTTGAGTTTTGTGTGATACATTCTTATAGTCAGGTATAGGCCTATCACAAATGTTTCACACGGCTCAGTTCAAAAAACATTAAAAGAATTGTAGTTATTTTGTCTGCTTTAAAATAGTTTTAAATAGGGGCTAAGCAACTTTCTGTTTTTCTCTCTCACGAGCTCCCTCTAAAGACCGCTGTATTGCATTGTATTGCACTGCATTCTATTGGAAGCGGATCGCGTTGCTGAACATTGCAAGTGCTGTATCTACCACTATTGGCCACCGTGGCGCATTCTACACCTTTCGTTCGCCGTGTAATGACTAATTTTAGCATCCTAAACAGTATGAAACGGATTAATTAAATGAAAAATGTTGCATAGTGGGCCTTTAAACTATGAAAAGAAACTATACAAGGTCATTCTTTTGTGTTTGCCCAATTGCAATGCTCATTGGGCCTCTTTGTGTTAAGCGCTTTGAGACATGCCTTTCTTAAAAATGTGCATAATAAATAAAATTGAATTGAATTGAATTGAATTGAATTGAATAGCCTACAGGCAGCTCCATATACTCAGCCTCTCACTGCTGATTGTGTGCGCACAAGCACGTTAGACTTACTGTCAGGAAAAGAAGACCAATTAAGTCTCTGGGAGTCAGAACTCATTAGGATTGTGTGGACGATGGCAAGAAACACAAAGAAACGTTTTTACCACCCTGCTGTCTGGGGCCACGCATATAGATGAGCTATGGCGGCACTGAGAGGAAAATGCTAACGTTCATATGACCTGCAGTTAAAGTGAGTTAGACAACTCAGGGCGACATCACTGATCACCACAGCAGACATCCTGATTGGGCATCTCCAGATCTAAATCCTACGGTATGCTGGTTTTGATTTGAATGTTTTCTAATTCTGTCGCAGGAAATTTTATCATCTTTCCCAATCATCTTTCCCAATGGTTTCTTTACAGTAGTCTGCTACTCACCTACGCCATCTATATGTGAAATCAAAATCACACTAGACACCTTCAAACTTACCATAAGGCACAGAGAATTATTTCTCTAAGGATGGTGACTGAGTCGTTTAAAGATTAAATCCAACACTGAAAACCAAAAGGTGCAAAAAGGTCTAGTGTGGACAGAAAGCGATAGTGTAGACAGAATGGTACAATGTGGACAGAAAGGTCTAGTGAGGACAGAAAGGTTTATTGTGGACAGAAAGGTCTAGTGTGGACAGAAAGGTATATTGTGGACAGAAAGCGATAGTGTAGACAGAATGGTACAATGTGGACAGAAAGGTCTAGTGTGGACAGAAAGGTCTAGTGTGGACAGGTATATTGTGGACAGAAATGTATATTGTGGATAGAAAGGTATATTGTGGACAGAAAGGTAAAGTGTACACAGAAAGGTACAGTGTGAACAGGTGTAACATTGACTTGCCAAATCAGCAGTGCTGGAAGGCATAATACTAAATCAGCAGTGCTGGAAGGCATAATACTAATGCATAATGCAT
Source organism: Limnothrissa miodon (assembly GCA_017657215.1). Classification (NCBI taxonomy): domain Eukaryota; kingdom Metazoa; phylum Chordata; class Actinopteri; order Clupeiformes; family Clupeidae; genus Limnothrissa; species Limnothrissa miodon. The sequence goes on from JAGFZM010001323.1 coordinate 67,672, forward strand.
GTCTGATGGGGGTTTGCATTCATTCCGATCTGTTGGGCCAAATTAGAGCGTTTAGACAAGCTGATCGGAACTGACAGATTACACAGTCTTACATGGGCAGCAGTGTAGTTTTCATAATACAAACTATTAATCTGATAAACCATGCATATCGCTCATCACAAATATTACACAGCTTCTGTCAACAGGGGGCTTTGCCACTTTAAATTGAAGTAGTGCTTTTGAGACACTAGGGAAACAGACTGTTTTAGGTCATATTGTTTTTTACATTAACATTATTTTTATATTACATTACATTTACATTTTACTCCTATTCAATTCTCATAGAGGTTTTTCGTGCCATTGGCTGCTGTCTGAAGACCTAATAATTTGATATCTGTTTATTTGCTTGCAAGGACAACATTTCGTTTGTACCCATTCTACACCACTGAAGTGTGAAAGTTTCCTCCTAGTTGTCCTTTCCGTGCAAAGCAGGGTGAACCTGTATAATGTATCAAGCAGCCTAATCCTGTAACCCGTCTGACAATTTGACACTGAGGCACTGGCGAGATCAAAAAAATGAATTGATCTTAGGATGGATGCGGGGAGCAGACAACTCAACATTTGGTGTCAGCTCAGATGCATGAGCGCGCTCCGTTCTGGCTAATGCAAACGGACTCCAGACAGATTAAAGCTGCTTACTGTCACAGCCAGGACTTTTCTTGAGGAGGAACAGACACGGTGCCGTAATTCAACTCAGAAAAGGTCTCCTAAAACCTCCAAGCCTTCGCACCAGCTGATCACATCTGCCCGAACGTGCATCAAATCTGTGACGGGGGTGCTCATTAGAGACGGATTGGGCATTGACTTCACCAGCGAGGCATTCCCAGGCCGCTGCTTGCCTTTATGGGCCTCTTTTATGCGACAGACATTTGTTCGGAGCTAACGGTGGTGGTGGGGAATGATCCATCACCGGCTGCAGTTAATAAAATTACAACTCACACAGGCTCACACTTCTGTCTGATTCATCACCTGCCGGCCTCCCTCCTCCCGCACCATCAGTCTCAGACGTTGGGCCAGTTCCTGGGGAGAAAAGGCTCCGGTCTGTGCGCGCAGACTTTGGGGAAATCAAAAGGAAACGGATAATGGGGTTTTGATTAGCAAACACTTTGCGGTCAGCTGAGGAGTGCTAACCCCTCCGGTACAGGTAGGGTGACAGTGGGAGATGTATGTCCTGAGACTGGGCTGCGGGAGCTAGCACTCCGTTGTTGTGGCGTTGTCATGGGGACAGCCTGTGGGCGAGGCAGCAGGCAGCAGGCGCCGGCAGCTGCAGGAGCCTAGGGGTGACCTCCAGGAGGGAGGGAGCTGCACATTTGTAACGGCTGACAGCCCAATAAGAGGCTGAAGGCCCATTATCATCAGCAGAAGTGGGGGATGGGGCGCGCTGAAGGTATGTGTGTGTGTGTGTGTGTGTGTCAGGGTGGGGGGGGGGGGTGGTTTGAGGCAGGACACAGCAGCAGCAGGACACCTGCCGGTACCCCCCCTCCACCACCCTCTCTCCCCAGGTAGATGGAGCACCATCTCTCTCTCTCCCTCCCCAGGTAGACTGAGTTCCATCTCTGCCTCTCTACCTAGTTAGATCTCTCTCTACCCCTTCCCCAGGTAGATGGAGCTTCATCCTTCCATCTCTCTCTCCCCCTCCCCCGGTCGATGGAGCTCCATCCTTCCATCTCTCTCTCCCCCCTCCCCAGGTAGA
>JAGFZM010001323.1:93499-110507 GCA_017657215.1 Limnothrissa miodon
TGTGTGTGTGTGTGTGTGTGTGTGTGTGTATTGTTCCCTCCGCGACCCACAGATGGAGCCCCCTGTCACACCTGCTGCTCCGCACTTGTTCGCTGCGACCGCAGACAGGCACGTACCCAGCATGCACTGGGACACGAGAAGAGGGGACCACGCCCGCTCGGATGCTGTGTGTTGTCTGTCCCCAGACGGGCCAGACGGGTCAGACGTTGCGTAAGACAGCTACAGGTCAGTGCCTCCTTTACAGTACAAGAAAGACAATAGTGCCTTTTATTCAGACTAGAGTGCTTACCATTGTTGTTTCTCAATTAAATGAATTATCAATGGTAAAGTGTAACATAAATAACTAGAAAGCAGCCCACACCATTCCCCATTAACCTTAAATAAAAATAATATAAAAATGATATGGGTGAATGCCATAGCAGGCGGCGCGTGTAGACGCAGCGGCCTCTGGCTCTCCTGACCGTGCACATCACAATGTGGGATAGCTAGAAACGTAATTTCGATTCCTCTGTATGTCCAGTATATGTAGAGAATTGACAATAAAAGAGACCTATATTAATCTGAAAATATAGACAAAACATACAGATTTTCTTTGTCAGCAGTATTACTTTGGGGTTCTATTTCCTTTCTTCCTGAAGAATTATGTTCTATTTTTTGCCCCCATAGGTCTTTAATTTTTCACTGGAAAGGGCAGGGATTCTGCTAAATATTTTATAGCCAATATGTATTTGAAAGCTGAAACGATCCTTTACATGGTCACTGCCTGCTTTAAGAAGATAAATGACACAAATATCCCATGAAGAGGGATTCTGCGCATTTGCATTTGGGTGCAGTGTTTGTGTGTGTGTGTGTGTGTGTGTGTCTGTGTGTGTAAAAAGCTGTTCTTGCGGTGGATAACTGTTGGTGTGTTGAACAGTGGCTGGCCTGTAGAGTTTCACCCAGGGGACAGGGCAGGCTAGAATGATGTCAGTGACGTTAATTACATCAGGGTCCCAGTCCAGAATCTTGCCTCTCCTGCGTCCTCTCGTCTCTCCCTTTCTAAAGGCTCATTTGTGGTCAGAAATCGATGCCTGCTTTTGTAATTCTGCACTGAACGCAAACTGTTGGGCAACAGAGTCTGACTAACTTTATCAGTTTTCAGATCTGTTAAGCTTCCAATTAATAAAATGGGGAGAAGATTTTTGTGTATTTTGGTGAAACAGATTCTGTCTGAACGATATACAGCAAGCCAAAGTTTTGTTCCGGAACAACTGTAAAGCATTAAAGAGAAACAGCTAGTCTATCCTCAGGGGCCGTAAAATCCTACTGTGTCGCAACCATTCCAAAAACTGCGGTTAAGAACGTAAACATTGCTATGCAACCCCCATTGTTAATAGAAACATGACCTCAAAAGTTCAACCTTTTTCAACTTTGAGCGCCTCACGTTTTTTGAAGGAGACGCAAACGACGAAAGCGGAACTTTTTCAAAGACGCATCGTTCCATAGGGAAACAATTGAAATCGAGCGCCTGGAGGTTAAAAAAGCGTGTCCATGTGAACAGCCCCTCAGAATGCGTCCTGCGTTGCCTCCCCTACTCTTGGACTGAGTCTCGGCACTTACCCTGGAGACTCCAGTGCCATTGTCCCCTCCTGCTAAGTGCTATGGGCCAAAGCAAAACAGATGTGTCCGTCAGCGCACTATCACCTCTCCACAAGCACATGACGAGGGCTATCGTCTGGGGAGGAAACAGGCGCAATTTTTGGAGAAAGTCAAATGATTCATCGGAGCCCGCCGTGCCATTTGTCTGTGTCAGCGCTTATGCGATGCGCCCAAACACTTTGCCTAGCCCCCCAACTTCCCTGTCGCCTGACTTATGAAGCCAAATCAATCAAGCTTCCCCATGCAGGAAAGTGCCGAAATAAAGAGACAATGAAGTGGAATGAGGAAAAGCAGGATTGATGGCGTTAGTGGGATCTGGGACAGGCCGCCAGGAATCTCATGTGCAGCTGCTGTGCAGTGTGTGTGTGTGGACAAACACTAAATGTAGCTTAACTCAAATAAAGCATACCAAATGTACACTTAAATATAGCCTAGAGGTGCACCATATGTAGCCTGCCCCAAATATCTTTTATTGTATCTTAAATGTAGCACCACTTGGATCCTGGGTGGAATATTGTCTTATCTCACAATTCATACTGTGTATAAGCTACTATCTAAGTCCTCTCTCTCTCTCTCTCTCCTCTGGAGGGTGTGCTAAGGGTCTAAAACAGGGAGAAAGATAGAAATAGAAAGTGAAAATCATGAATATCATATTGAATAACTGGCACAATCTCAACGTCTGCCCTTACAGACAAAACATGTCAAAATAAAAGAGTCAGTAAACAATTCCCATAAAACAGAAATTTAAACGATTTGTCACATGGAAGGACGGTTACTGTAGCATCCACAGTCTCGCACAAGTCAATAAATCTGTGAAGGCTCAGATGACAATAAAAAACAGTTGACTTAACCTGACTTGACACACCTGCTCAAACCCACCCAGAGCTCAGAGAAGAGCCTGTGTTTGAGAACACAACTTCTTCTAAAGATCCTAAGTATGATCTAATTACCAATCGTGTCTTGCAGGGGTCGTGAAGAATCCGCTGAGCTGGATACTCTGCGCTGACTGATGAAGAGAGACAGACAGATGTCTGCGTTCAGCTGTGTTTTGGTTTTGAATTGAAATGAAGAGAGACAGACGTCTGCGTTCAGCTGTGTTTTATAGGCCAGCTCTCAGAGCGTATTTTAGACCATGAGCTTCTCATTTACCTTCCCCCAGTGTGTCATTGGCACAAGAACATCAGCTCTGTCTCCCACAGCAATGAAAGGGAAGCATCAGACCCTGATTATTGTAATATTTTTTGTAAGATATTTTTTGGTCTTTTTTGCCTTTAATTGGATAGGACAATGGAGAATGACAGGAAATGAGTGGGAAAGAGAGATGGGGTAGGATAAGCGCTGTAGATTTAACACTCAAACAGCGTCAATGACAGGGCATAGCAACTTTCGCTTGCGTATGATTGCAGAAACAGCATGAGTTTGAAGTACATAAACACCAACATTCACTCAATCACAGTTACAACCCCTTGAGAAAAAGCTTTCATTTTGATGGACACATTGCAAGTATGTGACACAATGGTGTGAAAACGTTCTTCAAACCCGTTTGCCCGTGCCAAGTTTTTAATTTTGGAAAGCGATGGATGGTACTGTAGGTAATGTATGGAATGACAGGACCTTCAAGGAGCAGCTGTTTCTCTCTGTGCCTGGGCTGCATTGAGCCCATTCTTACAAATCAAAAATGAAAGGGCATCCAACGTGAAGGGCATTATCCCAGAACAGCACAGCCTCTCACTGATCATAGTATGCAAGTGCTTTCTTGGCCAGCTTTGTCAACAATCACGGCAGTCCTTGAACATCATTTGATAGACTTGGACATCTGTGACAATGTCAAAGAGTGCCTGGCAAGTAGCATTCTTTATTGTCTACGGGTGGAAGGGGACACTTTTGGCTTGTGTACAGATTGCTCATTTGTAAGGGAAACACTTACTGTTGATCAACATCTCTTGTTAAGTTCATTTTGTAAATGGCTTGAAGCTGATCACAAGTTTATGGACTCATGCGTTTCACTGACATCTCATGGAAGTGGGTGAAAACTTAAGGAACACGACACATTATACAGCCAAGTTGAAGATCAAACTCACCCCATCTAGTTTATAGATTCAACAAAAGTACTTTATACTCATACAAAAATAGCCTGTACAGATGACTTTCTTTAAAGGTCTCCTTCCAAAATAAACCGTTTAAGACTTGATGTTTTTACATTACCATAGGTCAGCCCAAGTTGTACTTCTATGCTCAACTTCAAACTGCTCTCCTACCCCTGTAGTCTGTATTCGCCTGTGATAGAAAACTGCCGGGAAAAACGAATGAATCGGAAAAGCCGTACAAATGTACATCAATTTGAACATTAGCTATGCAGTTAACCCGCCCTCAAGAACCTGCCTGCAGACAGACCCACTAGAGGGAGAGTCACAGTGTTGTTAGCCAATCAGAGGCAAAACATTTGCATATATTCATAAGAATCCTCTCGAGCTATCCCTGCTCTCGTTTTCAATTAACTAAAATAGCTTGAAACAAGACAACCACGGCATATTTTTTGTCGAAACCAACTCTCATGACATTATTTTAGACAAGAGACCACCACAAAATTAATGAAAATACGAAGGAATGAGATCTTTAAGGGTGTTCATAATAACAACTGTTATAACAACCGTTATAAGAACCATTATAACGTTAAATTAAATGCAAGACACAGGAAAGCACGGAAATGTCAAAACAAAGGAGTTAGTAGACAGTTGCCTTGTACATGTTTATTATGATGATTGTTAGTATTGTATAATTGTTATGGACTACCTAGGCTACATCTCAATGACTTTGGGTGCAAGAAAAGTTTCCTACCCGCTGCCTGTGGGACGATAGAGTCCAAGCATGTTACCTAACTAGACCACACCTTCACTGCCATGATGTCATAATCAGGAGATCGGGGAAGTATTGTGTCCAAAGCCCTGTGTAAATATCCTACATGTAAAAGGATCTTTTCCCAATGGACGTTTTTATCCTGACAGAAAGCATATTCAAACCGTATTATTCCTAAGAAGTGCTAAGCTCACAATGTAAGCCAGGTTCTTGTTATTATAGTAGCCTATGCTCATACTCGCCTTATAAGCTGACTAAAAACCTGAGAACATTTTAAAAAGAATAAAGAAAAATTAAATCTGAAACATAATAAACAGTCTTTAAAACACAGAAGTATCCTATGTTTATTCAGTTTGTAATCAGAGGGGTTAAATGTCATTTCATTAGTAAATGGGTCTACTGTACACATGCTTACACCCCCTATGTGTAAGTTTTATTTTTATTCGTAGGAGAATTTCTCCCATCTATTGGCGAAATGGTATACTGCATATGTTTGAATAAAATGTATTAGCCCTTCCCTTCCCACGGTCCTCATTTCCCATGGTCCTCATTTTGAAAATGGCGGTGCAAAATGGATATTCTCATTTGGTACCCAGCCACATCTATATATAAATGGAAATTACCAAGTTTACGGGAACACTACAATTTATTCATGGAGGTAATTACCATCGTTTTACATTATATTTTTAAAATAAAAAATATATTTTTAATAAAAGACGAAGATAAATAGAATATAAATCCTACACATAGAGGCTTTAACATTTTGAGCTGCTCTAATAAAATTTAAATTTAAAAGTGGAAGAAAATAAGTCTTTTTAGTTTTCGTGTTCCTACCCAACAGATCTTAAATGAATGAATTGATGGATGTTTAAATGGTGTGTGTGTGTGTGTGTGGGGGGGGGGGGGGGGGGGGTGGGGGGGGACGAGGACGAGAGGAAGGAAACAAATGAATAAAGGAGGGGTAGAAAACAGAAGAACGAGAGGAAAACAAAGTCAGAGATTTCACCAGAGAACCCACCCTCATCACAGGCCACCTCTACTGCTACATCAGTTGTTTTTTTACATACATCTTCAAACAGCATATACTGTCATTGTTTTTTTATATAATCAACTTCAAACAGCATATACATCTTCAAACAGCATATACATCTTCAAACAGTATATACAGAACATCTTCAAATAGTATATACAGTACATCTTCAAACAGCATATACATCTTCAAACAGCATATACATCATCAAACTGTATATACAGTACATCTTCAAACAGCATATACATCTTCAAACTGTATATATTGTACATCTTCAAACAGTACATGCATGTAGTGCACCATATGTTTTGTCCATGTCTAAAGCAGACAGGCTGTAAAATCACTCAGCTGGCTGACGTCTCTGTTTGTTGATCAGTGTGAGTCTCTTCTGTACTCACAGTAGAGCCAATAGTGGAGAGGTGAGAACATGCAGTAAGGTTGGGAGAGCCTAAGTCAAATGTGTTTATGATAAAATGGGTCAGTGCCAAGCCTGGCTGTTAGGCAGAGCCACACGCACCTCCCACGCTCACCTACACTACAAGACAGGAGTGAGAACAGAGACGCCATTACCCTACGCTTGCCATTTTGAAAGTCCCATAGGGATCTATTTGCTCCTTCATATAAACAAAGTGCCAAATAAAACATGACAGAAGCTTTATTTCGCTACGATACATGTTTTGGAACATCATTAAGCACCACTAACCACTTGGTGAGTAGCACTTTTTTAAAACCAGTGTTTTAAGGATAGAAACAACACATGCCCATTGTAAGCCATTTTGAAGGCAGGCAGAGGCGATTCTACATTTCCCAAATAGCCGAGATAGAAGCAATCGTCAAAATTTCGATGTCAACCACTTTATTGCATTTTAGACAACCTGTGAAAGGGGCTCAATGTGTTAAAAACCGAACTATCCCTTTAAGAACCACACACACACATATTCTCATGAGGTAACACCACTGTCTCAGCAGTTGAAACAAGTGTGTGTGTGTGTGTGTGTGTTAGGGCGGGCTGTCAGGAGCGGTGAGGGGATGAGAGGTTTAGAAGTTGGGCGCAGCCTCACGCTTTTCCTTGCAGTAGTGCAAGTCTGACGACATCCCAAAAATCATCAACTTCCGACATGCAGACGGAGCCCAGATGGAGAGCAAAGCATGCTGGGAAGGGATGTAGACATGACCTAACTGGAGAGCAAAGCATGCTGGGAAGAGATGTAGACATGCAGCAGGAGCCTAGCTGGAGAGCAAAGCATGCTGGGAAGCCCCCCGCCCCACCCCCCGTCTGCAAGAGAACTTCAGTGGCCCCTCTGAGTGCCATTAGTCCTGGTGGTTGGGACGGGGGTGGGGGGTGGATGGCTGGGGTTGGATCGATGCGACTGGCTGGAAGAGAAGTCCATCCGTCATGTCAGGCCGACCGCCCCGTGTCTCTCTCCACCGCCCCTAACCCCACACTAACCCCTCCCAGATCATGTCATTACACCCTTTGCTCCAGCACACACACACACACACACACATACACACACACACTCACTCACTCACACGCTCATTAAGTCACACCAGGTGTGTCACAACTGTAACTAATTCCAGCTTCTCCAGGTGCGTAGCCACCTGCCAGCTCAGAGCCCGTTTGTCTTCTCTGTGTTAGAATCTATGGAGAACAGAGACCCAGGCTCGCGGGAGAGCTGGAGAATTATCCCCCGTATCAGATTAGGTATCGATCAAGAGCTCTCCCACCACTGACAACTAGCAGACACGTCTGTATCATTTCTGACTGTGGCCGAAGTCAAGAGACAGGAGACCGAATAGAAGTGTGGCTGGGCATGGCAATCGCTAAAGTGCATGAATAGTTTGTTTCCCCTCGCCAGTCGCCACTTGAGTCTGTGATAATGGGGGGACGAGGCTAAACGGAGGGGGCTGTTGAACTGCAGGAGGGGGACTCTTTGCCGCATAAACAGACATGGCTGTTGTCTCAACTTTAGGTAAAGGGCACTGTGAGTTTTCAGGAATAAAGTCAGATTGTCTTCCCTCTCTCTCCGGGCTCTCGCGTCAGGCACTTGGTGACATTTGCAGATAAGCCTCTTAGTGATTGACTGGCAGCAGGAAAATGGCCAGAACGGGATTTCAGAAGGAATCAATCAGTAAATTAACCACTCGGAACAGCCAAACAAATCATCTCCAGACTTCAACTTGGCACCAGAAAAGTCTGCCATATACCTTCGTTGCAGCTTGTATGTTATTTTTACATTAAAGATTAACATGAAGAGCGTTGCCTTTCCGGACATAATGCATAGGCGTTCTAGAATACATGCAGTATACTATCACACTGTTCACACAATCTCTGAGTCAGGCTCCCATCATCTCGCCTGCCAGCATGCCTTTTCAAATGCAAATCATAAACAGCAGCAAAAGATTTGCGATAACAATTACTATTTCCATTTTTACACCATGAAAGGGGATTTTTTTTTTTTTTTGCTTCAATGGCATTTTGTTGTCTTGAGATGTGGAGCCGCCATGATGCTGGTGCTGGAAATGGAAACTTCTGCAGCTGAATTAAACTCAGTACTGAGCGCTGTGCCAAATGCGCGCTCCCTGCCGCCGCGTTGTGTAATTCTGTCACAGTCAATCACCCCCAGCAGCACACAGAGTAACATACGAGACAAGGCAAGGAAAGGCAGGGCAAGGCAACTCTGAGCGGTTTCCTGAGAATAACCGTATTAACTCTGCAGACATAAATATGTTTAGGATGAGGGGGTCAGCTGATCTGGGCTCAATCCTCTCTCTCTCCATGTCACGAAAATGAATCGTTTGAATACTTCTCTCCGAACCGGCTTGGCTTTCTCGTTTCCTCGTCTTTGAAGTGTAAAGACTGAGTCCCCTCCCCCCAGTCTGAAAACGTCACTGGAGTCTAGAACTCCGGACCTCTTAATAGAGAGGCCCATAAAGTCTAGAAGGTCAACCCACACCTTCCCATGACTACCTGGCTGCTTTGTCTAAAGGAACAGTGCACACTAGGGAACTACTTTCGGGAATATCCAGTTGAGGTGTTTGACTTGGATCATTTATTTCCAAGATTGTAATACAGGAGTGATTCTGTTTGCTGGATGTATAGGATCACATTTGTAGGATACAGATGTGTGAATTTGGGAAAATCCTTAATCTAAAATAATTTTTATTTTCTGTCCTTTATTAACTTTTTATTCTTTTTAACTTTTTACTCTGTCCTTTAATCTTATTTGTTTGTAAAAAATAATAAACTATAAATAAAAATATAAAAATAATAAATAAACTTACCTTGCCTTGTAAAGATCCCAGCAAAAACTAATGCAACACAGACAATTGCAATTGGTTGGGAATTTGACCTAAGGTGCAACCTACAGCAAATCAATAAGTACATCTTACAAATATGTATTGATTTAGCTCTGTTACAAGGTGAGTGAACATAAATGCCCATAAGTTATGTGGAAAATGCCGTTTTCTGGTAAACCATAGAGTAAACCATAAACGCAAGAGCTGCCCTGATGTGACGCTAAACATCTTAGCTGAGGGGAAGTAAAAAGTTGCTTCAAATATTTACCTGAGATGATAAATTATAGACAGGTCGTCCTAACCGCGAGGCCTCCAACAAGGTGGCGGGCTGATGGCGGCCGAGACAGGACAGACGCACGCGTACTCGCACGGGCGCCGAGTAAAGCGTCTCCCGAGGGTCACCCTGCCTACTGGGCCGGAATACTCACATAATGTCTATTTTAGCCCGCTCCCCATCACTCGACAACCATGTTAGGCTGGGGATGCTACTCAGACACATTGTTTAATGTCAAACTGTGTGTCTGCCATCGGAAAGGCTATAGCAGCATAGTGCTTTTAATAGATCAACAGAACCCAGATCCAGCCGATGTAGACCAGCCTAGCCCTGCCCTGCCCTGAGATATGGGGCGAAGCGAAGAGGAAAGTAGGAATTATTTTTCCACACATCTGTCCAGCCTGACTCTTCTGAATTCTGTTATAATATTCTAGAGCTGGTGGAAACTTATTCTCCTGCGATCTGTGGGTCACTCCAAGCAGAATAAACATCTAGCTTTGGTTTTCTTTAAAACAAAAATCTTCTTTTAAAACCACCAGGTCTTCTTTTAGCCTGGGTTCAGACATGATTCGTTTCAATTAGGCTATCCAGGTTAGTCATTCACTGAAATCCCTTTGGTTTTCACCCTTAGTTTATCAGCACCATCCTATGGCCAATACTATATATTACACGTTCAGAGTTGCGCAACAGAAACCTTAGTGGGCATGACGTCAATAAAGGAGAGTGTGAAGAGAAAGACTCGTGATCAGTTTTAAAACAAATATTTTCTTTTTAATAGACTTTAATTGTAGAGACATTTGAATTCATAATAATGCATCATTTCAGAGAACAAACATTAACAAGACACCAGACTAAGACTAACAAGACAACAAACATTAACAAGACAAAACAATTGAAACAAGACAACTGGTCACATAAATGCAACAATATGTGTCAATTGCGAGCCTCAGAGCAAATAAATTACATGCGACTCATAAAAATTACATATCCAATTATTTTTTAGATGTTGTGGAACTGCAACTGCAGTTGTCTGATAAATCCTTCAGTCGTTAAAATAAGTGGAACAAAGAAACGAAATCACAGAATGCTGTACCACCTCGAGGATAAAACACCTTTTTTTTAACAGCCTCTGTGTCACATCCCTAAAATTAGTCCTTCAATACATTACTCACACAGGAGTGCATGTTCAGGTCAGGTATAGATCATATGTTAAACAAATGTTAGACATATGCATGTGTCAAACCCCACCAGGCCTGCTCAGATAATGCCTCCCCTCCTTTCACAGATTATTGTACAACTTTGACATGCGTCAGTACAGACTGGTACTTCATTGGTGGGATTAAACTTGCTACACACAAACATAAACATAATGGCATCTCATGTAGGCGACGGGGAGAAGACATAAAGACGCCACACTGTTCCCATCTTTCAAAGCGGCGTCTGACTTTGACAACATGGGTTTTGATGAGTCATGACTCTTAATCGGCCGGATGGTTCTTCCCGTGCAGACACACACACACACACACAACATGGAGAGCAGGTTTATCGGGCGAGGCAGCAATTCCTCCATCTAAACACTTCATGACGATAAAGAGTGTGTCAGAGTAACTCACCACGCCTGGCCCTAGCAGTGTATTTACAGTGCTTTCAACACACACAGTCACACTCTCCACTGGCAAATCCATAAAAAAGTGCTTTCAGTTGAAAAAACAAAACTAAACACATTCGGACACATTATTACCAACAGATTCAAGGCCATCTGTGAAAGGCCACTACTTGGCCATTTGAAGCATTTCATTCAAATCACAGATTAGGTTTGTGGAGTGTGTTCTGGGTTTTATCAACTTTAACTGCAGGTGATCACATATAGGTTTTTTACAAGGGTTAAAAAAGACAGTTAAAAAAAGTGGCAGGTATAGTAGAAACCCTTACTAGTAATTGTTGGCATCGTCATATGACGTCAGGTCCATTTCAAAAAAGTCTTCCAGCTTCCACTGAAGGGTCTCAAAGGTGGGTCTCTCGGTGGGCGTTTTCTTCCAGCATTCCATCATGATGTCATACATGACTTTAGGGCAGGAGGTGGGGCGAGTCATGCGGTAGCCCGTCGGCACTTTCTGCACCACCTGGTAGTTGGTCATGGCTGAGAAACAAACACAAATAAATAACAGTATACAGTAACAACAGTCAATGATTAACTCCTCAGCTCGGGACTGTCCCACACATGGGGTCAACTATTGGAACTTCATTTTGCTGTGTTCAAAAATTAATTAGGCTTTAAAACAGCATGGTTTGAGAAGTGGAGGGAATGGAGGATTATATAAAACAAACAAACAAACAAACAGGCTTAAATAGTTTTGGCCTACCAAAATGAACAACATTTAAGACAGACAATCTAATAGTCACCTCAGTGCTCACTAAAGCCGGTTTCAGACCGGCCAGTTCGGTGGTGGAGCCGGTTGCCGCTCTAGTTACGCTAGGAACTGCAGGGCTTGTCCGTGAACAGCCCGCATTCATACCGTTATGCCTGCCTATGATGCTCCGTTTACTGACACCATTGCCACGCCACTGAGAAAAGGCCCATACAATACGTCAGAGAAAATAACAACAGGGACAGGGATTCCATTAACCACTGAACCATGTGTTGGGTTACCTAACGTGGGTTTATCTCTTATCATATTGTTAGCCTGTGTAAATTACAGTGTAAACTGTCAGTCTTATACAGTCACCTATACACATTCTGAAAGGTAAAGGTATTCATATCGATGAGAAAATATCTTTTCAGATTTTTTAAATATTATTTTCAGATGTGCTTTCTGACCAGCGGTGAAGCATCTTTAATTCTTGGGGATTTTGAGCCAAAGACGTCTTACAGTATTGCGACAGCGTCTGCTTTGGACTTTCCCACTACTCAGCCCTGACCTATAGTGTACAGTAATGCACAGTACAGTGTAATATATCCGTGAAAATAAAGAAGCTCGACCCGGTAGACGCAGTAATGAACATTTACTGAAAGTAAAGCTGCACTTGATTTTTACACAGTCCACATCTCACTGTCCTTTTCTTCTACCCTTGGTGCTTCAACTCACTCAGGTAACCCCCCCCCCCCCCCAAAACTAAACACCTAGCGCCCCACAGTGGCGTTCCCCAAAACACAATCTTTTACATACAGTACGGTTATGGTTATGTCATCAACAGATAAGGTGCCAGTGCAGACTATAAACGCAATGGTTACATTCTGTTCATTTAACCCGACAGTTCACAGTCATGTAACCGAGCTTGATGTTTGGCACCACATGAGGGGAAACTGCTTTGTACATCACCTTAAGTGGAAATAAAATAAGAACTGTGAATTGGTTTTATTTTGCATAAAAGACTTAGCCTAAAAAAAAAAAACATTTTTTCCCTAAAGCAACTTAATAACCTAACGACCTAAACAAATAAAGATATATTTTAGGGAGGAGGGTTGCCGATTCGAGCCCCATTGACCCTTGGGCAAGTCACTAAACACCAAATTGCATCCAGTGGCAGGTTGGCACCTTGCAAGGTACAGTGGCCTCCTTAGCCACCGCTGTGTGAGTGTGTGAATGAGTGAATGTGTGAGTGAGTGGGTGAATGAGTGAATGTGTGAATGTGTGAGTGAGTGGCTGAATGTGAGACATCAGAGAGCTCTTGCAGTGCTCACAGGAGTAGAAAAGACACTATATAAATACAGTCCTTCTACCATATACATACGTATACGTATACCTGGCATAGCCCAAATAATCAACCCATGCTTACTTGGATATGGCATTTGGCCAAAAGTCATAATCTCATAAAGCAGGATGCCAAAGGACCACACGTCGGACTTGATGGTGAACTTGTTGTCATGGATGGCTTCAGGGGCGGTCCATTTGACAGGGAACTTGGTTCCCTCTCTGGCCTGATATACATTTTCATCCTGGAAAAAACATATGTTTTTAGATTAGTGGTCTTAAGGTGTAGCAAGATGAGCTAAATATTAATTTCACTGAAGTTATCCTGGGCAAAATGTGTGGGCAAAAGGTTTCTGAGAAGGGCTTTAGAAAGGTGTGATTCTCAGCAGTTTTAGTTGAAGAAATCTAAAGGGAAAACTCGTTATGCTAGCTTTGGGTGCTTCTGCTGCAGTGTCCAGTGTCACCTGTGATGTCACACCTATTGTGCAAACAGTAGTCAGATTCTAGATTACAGTATAGGGTTTCAGGAGTGCAGTATATGGCTACATTTAGGGTTTGATAGGTCGAGACATATTCAAAATCTAGTTTGTGCAAAACACCATTACTATAATTTTGGTGATCTTCTCACATCTGCTTATAAATAAAATTTTCCATAGAGGAAAAGTTTGGTGTGTGAATCACTCCATGGCCTTTTGTTTCAAGTATCCTTGGTAAGTACAGTCAGTAGGAAAAAAAAAAATGAACAAAAAAACTGATACAACATAGACAGATAGTGAAGCGGCTACATCCACTAGGTGAATGGGGCATAGTGACGTAGTTTTAGTTTCATTTCACTACGCCCCATTTCCTTAACTTTAGTTATCAGCTCGCTATTTGGTGTATGAGTCAATGAATATTCTGGTTCTTTTTCCTACAGACTGCATTCAGTGACCTTGACCAACAGGGCTATGGATTGATTCACACCGAACCTCTCCTTCAAAAGAAAAAACACGAAAGGGAACATAATCAGTGAGTAAATTCTTACCATGAAGACTCGTGCGAGGCCAAAGTCAGCCACCTTGCAAATATTATTTTCCCCCACTAGGACATTGCGGGCAGCCAGATCTCTGTGGATGTAGTTCTGGAGCTCCAGATAAGCCATCCCCGCAGCAACTTGAGCAGCCATCTCAATCTGATCAGAGATCCGCAGCTTGGATTGCTCCTCTGTGAGGAAAGTAGTGGAGGAACAGATGGACAAATAAAAATGCTTATTTATTAATAAACATTTATTAGTTTTCTTTAAACATTTATTTAGTATTATTTTTTACCACTATTTATATTATTACTACTGCTGCTACAATCTTGGGTTGCACTATAAGAACAAAAAACCCTTACCAACCACAACCTGGGACTACCTCAAGTAGACTAGTATACTACTTCCCAGTGTACTCTGTTGGAACACTTTACTATATGTTATGTCTTGTCTTGTCATATCCTGTATGCTACCTAAGTATAATGCCTTAAGACTACTTGCACTTTCTTTTAACATTAACTTATTGTTTAGAACTGTTTTTGTTGTGCTTCTGCGTACAAAGGAATCAAAACGTAATTTTGATTCCTTTGTATGTCAAGTACATTTGAAGAAATTGACAAATAAAACTGACTTTGACTTTGACTTTATGTTAAGAAAACACTTTCAGCAACAGAAGCCTTTCATGTGAAGTGTGGGGGAGTCATGTCATACTGGTTAGGCCTTTAGGTTTATAATCAAAGGGTCGCTGGTTTGATCCCCAAACCAGTACACCACATCTGAAGTACCCTTGAGCAAGGCACCTGACAGTTGCCATACTAATTCACAATTCTTGAATTTCCCCTTGGGGGACAATAAAGTATCTATCTATCTATCAATCAAAGTGTCCAGTGTCACTGCCACTGCTCTAGGGGCCGCTGTAGCAGGCAGCCCACTTCTCCAGGTAGGTGTGTGCTTAGACTTGCTGTGGATTAATGGATAAATGCAGACCAAAGAAATACACTAAGCCTGACCATATATCGTCCTTACAGCATGCAAGGGAATATGCCTTTGGTTCTAGATTGAAAGCTGTTCCCCTTACTGTTACTAGCATGAATCTCATTTATCTTTTTGACGATTGATCGATCGATCGATAGATAGATAGATAGAGATAGATAGGACATACAGATAGACAGACAGACAGACAGATTCTGTAAAGGGAATTTTTTAAAATGAGCAATGCCCACTTGAGACAGAGCTCTCGAAATCTCTCCAAAAATAACTATAATTAACTATATACTGTAACTATCGCTACCATACCCCGCATTAGGGCTGGGCGATTTGGCCCAAAATCAAAATCTCGATTAATTGAACATTTTAACTCGATTACGATTAATAAACGATTATTTGTTTATTTATTTATTTTACCCTCATAGTTCACTGACAGTACACATGCTCACATATTACAAGTGAGAGATTATTGAATGAAGGGTGCATTACTGGATTTTAAAATAATTGAAGGAAACACACTACTATCTATGATTATTTATTGAACATCAATGTTTTTTTTAAAGTTATTGAAATAATCAACCTGGAAAAATTACTGGCACTGGGGCTAAGGTGCCTGTCTGGTGAACAGGAGATCCTGGGTTCGAATCTCAACAGTCACTAGTTCAAGTCTTAGTTGTCTCTTTAGGGAGATAACACCTACTGAAGGCAAACTCCTTCTGTATGCAAGTATTCTTGACCAGAAAAACCTGATTCTAATTTCTGATTCTCTAAAACTCCTGATGAACCCTGAACAGCAGTCCTTAAGCCACTCTTGGGTCTGTAGTTAAACAGTCCCTCTTATGTCTCTGGAGTAGGGCTGGGCGATATGGACTAAAATGTATATCTCGATATCTCTCTCTCATATATCGATATACGATATATATCTCGATATCTTTCCAACAAAAAAAAATAATAATAATAAATAAAATAAATAAAATAAAGTGTCTATAAAATAAATAATGAAAATAATATAAAGAGCTTTTTTTCAAAATAACAAGTTCTCAACTTAACTGTGCAACAGTAATAACAAACATGTGGGCCTTCTTTCCATTTGTATATTTTGTGCAAAGAAAACGAATGAGTTAAGAGTCTCCGCCGTAATGTGACACAAATGTAGGACTCACAGGTTCTGCTAACTTTACTCCACTCGTCTGTTGTCATTGCGTCACAGAGTTCAAATGCCAATCGCGCTCTCTCATCATAGTCGCGGCAGTTCTTGTCTTGTAAAGTAACAACACAAATCCGTGTTCCACTACGACAATTGATGCCATGTCCACCGTGATACGGCAATTGATTTTAACGTTATGCTCCACCGCCGCTTTTTCTGTCATAGAGTTAGGGAACATTGCATGCTAAACAGTTCTGAAGTTTTGCTCAGTTCCCACTGGTTTTGTGGCGGTCTGTCCTCGGAGTTTGTAACACTCTTCACATACTTGCCGGTGGCCTCCATTTCAAAATGACCGAACCGTTGTTTCGCTTTTTTGGCCACAATAACCTTTCCGCGGCATTCTCCATCTGTATAACTCATGCATTCAATGGAAGTCGCCATTGTTGTTTACTCGGTCTACATGAGTAGGGGAAGGGAAGAGCTAACTCAAAGCAAGGAGCACTGAGCTATCAGTGGCAAGAAAGCTGGTGCACAGACGTCGCATAGCAGAAAAAAGCGGAATACTTGTCTCTGGATTAAAAAACAAGTCATAACCGATATATACGATATGTCAAAAATCATATCGTGGTTTGAAATTATATCGATATTGATTAAATATCGATATACCGCCCAGCCCTACTCTGGAGACTTCTTTTTAGAGCTTAGACATTTTACTGTCTACCCAGAAAGCTTCATCAGTTCTAAATAAAGATAAACATCTCCTGGCCTGTGGGCTGTAGACCACACCCATGATCATGGGACAAAAGGACCCACTCTTATGTGGGTGTATGTTTTATGTTACATTAGAACAGGCCCAACTGTCTGCACTCACAGTGACAGCACACTGGCTGTACCAATCATCTTTATAATCAGATGGCATTCAAGGAAGATGGTCACATGCAGAACGTTCCAGGTGTGAAAAACTGAGGTGAAATTACATACAGTTTAAGTTGTAAGTCTACTGTGCATACACAAAGGGGGGGTGGGGTGGGGTGGCATAGTAAAGGGTGTGTGTGTGTGTGGGGGGGGGGGG
>JAGFZM010001323.1:119912-152868 GCA_017657215.1 Limnothrissa miodon
GAGTCTTTGAGGAAACAAGACTGACTCAAGAACGAGTCTTTGAGGAATCAAGACAGACTTAAGACCGAGTCTTTGAGGAAAGAAGACTGACTTAAGGCCGAGTCTTTGAGGAAACAAGACTGAGTCGAGAACGAGTCTTTCAGGAATCAAGACTGAGTCAAGACCAAGACCATAAAGCCAAGTCAATTTTCATAACCATGATTAATATCCCCACAATAAATAATCAAATGTTAGATCTAAAGACTAAGCAAGACTAACAAAAGACTAGAGTGTGCCATACTGTTTACAGGAACAGTAGGCTATGGCTCTAAGCGGGGGAGGTCTACTTAACCTAATCATGTGACTTTTTACTATCATTAATAAAATCCATAGCATCATTTTCTGCAGCACTCCTTTCTCATTAACACCTTAGGCCCACCCTGATTTTGAATCACTGTTAGGGGCTGCAGAGCCAACTCAAAGGTAGCCGAGGTGTAGATGGTTTTCACAATATTTTCAAAATGTGATCATTTTGAGAATACAGAGTAGAACATAATTTATTTGTAATCAAGGAAAATTGTAGGAGTTTTTTTGTGAACATAAAAAAAGAAATTGGTCTCGAGGACTCGCTTTGAAATGACACATTCCTTCTCCTGGTCCTCACCATCGACCCTCTAAACTAACACCCTTGCACTGGAGAAGTTCAATACACAACTCTCATAGTACCATTTCTGGTACTCAGGAGAGAAACACCTTTTCAGTAGAGGATGGCATCCTCTGTGCAAACCTTTGTGTGTGTGAAAATAATTGTGTGTACCCTTGATTTGTGAATATTATACTCTGCTTCACTGAATGATGGCTACAGCACTGCACTGACAATACTCCCAAATAGGCTTAAAGGCACAGTCAGTGATTTACATGTTTTAAACACATTTTACGCACTTTTGACTCACTAGCTCTTCATTCTCTTGGCCACTCTTGCCTACTCTCCTGCATTCTCTACTCTCCTCCTCCTCTACTCTCCTCTCATCTTCCTCTACTCCTCCTCGTCATCTTCTACCCTCCTACTCTCTCCTACTCCTGTATTCTCCTACTGCTCTACTCTCCTCCTCTTTTACTCTCCTCCATCCTCTACTTTCCTCCTCTTCCACTTTCCTCCTCCTTTACTCACATACTCTCCTCCTCCTCCTCCACTCTCTTCCTCTCCTCTTTTACTCTTTCATCCTCTACTCTCCTCCTTCTCCTTCTCCTCTTCTCTTTTACTTTCCCCTCATCCTCCTTTACTCTTTACTACTCTCCTCCTCCTCTACTCTCCTCCTCCTCTACTCTCCAACTCTCCTTCATTATTTACTTTTCTCTCCTCCTTCTCTTTTATTTTATTCTCCATCATTCTCTATTCTCCTCCTGCTCCTCCGTTACACTCCTCCTCTTCTCCTCTACTCTCTTTCCTCCTCTACCCTCCAGGGTATTTAAAAGGCCTAAGGCCAATTAGCATCAGGGTCAGATGACAGTAGTGTCAGGCGGACAATAGTGTCAGGCGGAACTTCTTTCTGGTATCTGGCTATTTACCCCCTTTACATGCATTCTAAAATGCCCCGATTCTGAATAAAAGGCAGAAACTATTCCACTAAAATCACTGACTGCACCTCTAATTGTAATTACCAATAATTGTAATGACCAAAATTGGTATTGTAAATGCCAATATCCTTCACACCCTCTATTTCCCACTTTACAGTAACTATGTACTTTGAACACCCCCCCCCCCCCCCCCCCCACCCACACACACACACCAACCATATGCAATGTCAAGCGTGTAGAGTGACCAAAACCCAAAACAGAATACATATACTACCATTTACATGTATGCTATCAATTAGTTCAGGGCCAGTCTCCCCTAGAGCAACAAGGTTAACTGCCTTCCTCAAGGGCACAACAGTGGTAGCCAGGATTTGAACCCACTGAACCCTAGGCTACGTGCATGATGCCCAAGTTCCTTAACTGCTACTCCACCAACACCCCGGCTAGTGGCTACCATAAAAAACAACAGTGAAACATATATAGTCAATGGTAATGAGATATCTTAGTGCCAGATGCTGCTTACGGTTCTGTGTCAAGTGTTTCTATTGCAGCCACGTAGTTTGCTGGAATGTAACCCATCTTGTTCGCTGAGGCACCAGTCAAAGCTTTCGCATACCACCATTCACCTTGACTTTTATCCAATGCTTCAAGTTTATCTCCAGCTTTAAAAGTAAGGTCTTGATCAGTTCGAGCAGTGTAGTCATATAGAGCTATATACACACAAACAGTCTGAAGGCTTTCCATACACCGTTCTTTTGTGCTCATGATGGCAACGTCCAATTGCTTAGTTTTGGTAACAAAAATAAATCTGACTGATAGTCACGTGATTACCACTGAGATATATTTATAAAGTTGACATCCTCACATAATCATGAAATAAATTCCAGGTAAGATATCCAAGGCACAATCATAAGTCCATCCAGAAAACAATTCCCATGCCTGGTGGAATATCCAATAACTGGTAGGCCTAGAACCTCATTACTGCCATAAGATGTCGAAAGTTACCCAAAGTGCACCATTGCAGTGCACCACTGAGTTTCCTGGATAAGCTTCTCTTGAGAATCCTTGACGTTGGGAAACTTCAAGCATAATAAGTTCGACCCACGTGTTAGCACAGATAGCACACACTCGACTCCAGATTCACCTGCGGCAATGAACTGCAACACTGCTGTCAGACCAGATGGTTTAGTTGTGGAGCAAGGCCATGAGCCTAAACCTACTATATGACCCACAGTACTAAAACACAGTCTTGTATAGTATATAGTAGGCTTACTTATATAGCATATGAAAGTAAAGCACATAAACTTGCCTTGCACAAACAAAAATCATGGGAAGTAAGAAGGAACCAGGTCTTCATCCATCTCTGAGGGGTAGAGAGTTTAATGACTGAACATCTAGTTTCTCTCTGAAGTAACCCCCGCTCCCCCACCAACCCCTGTATCTGTACAAGTAAAGTACTGTAAGTAAAACTGATTCTGAAACAGACAGAAATGTTTGTAGAGCTGAAACAAGATCAAGATCATATTAATCACAGTAGGAAGGTGTGTTTCAGTCTAACCCTAGGTTTCAGTGAGTTTAAGAAATGTTTGATAAAAATAACACCTTTATCATGAGGGATGTTTGAAAACAATAACACCTTTATCATGAGGGATGTTTGAATGGGATGTAAAAGTCATTAATATACATCCAGAGAGGTGAAGATATTGTCCTGAGTGTCACAGTTAATAAGAAATGTAAATATGAAGGCAGATTAACCATAAGTGGCCTGCATGATCCACATAAAGGTACAAAGGTTGAATATAAAACTGTCATTACAGGCAATGATAGCTCTGAAGCCCTGGAGGCTTCACTAAAGGTTTATGAACTTTTGATGTGGTGTAACAGGACTGACAGGGTGGTTGGCAGCAAGTAATCTTATGTTTGTTTGGCTAATATAGTCCATCCGTATCCATAGAGATGCATAAAAAGTTTAAATCAGGGGTTGGGTTTCTTGCTAATTGCATGTAGCATCTATTGTTAGAAAGTTGTGATGCAATTTCAGTTCTGTAATTGTGTCTGTCAATAAGCACAAAGCCTCCCTCTTCATCTGCTGGTTCCCAAATTAACGTTACATCCTATTTTCTGCCCAGCTGAGTAAGGACTTATGTTCCTGATTAACATGGCTGTTGTAATCATTGTCAGATTGAATATTATCAATATCTCTGTCCACAAGGTTGCTAAATGCAGTAATGGCTGCATTGTTGATGGGAGGGCACCTGCCTCTTGGGTTTTAAATGTGGTATAAAATGTAAACATGTCTACCCTATCAATGGGTGCGTGGGAAAATGGACAAATGGACAAACCTTTGCTGATTATCTGTTGTTCAGCATCAGTTGTGCCTTGGATGGATGGATGGATTGATGAACGGATAGATGGATAGACTTAAGAAACATTCACTGAGGAGTGTAGATAAAAGAAATCCAGTGTGTATAGTCCACCACTGATGTTAATGCTGCAGTTCCACCACAGAGTTGATCCTTCCTCACCCGTCATTTATTCATTGTCTTTCCACAGTCTCACTAACACACCACGGCATAAAAAAGGACACTGTCCTGACAGACAGACCAGTCAGAGGCAGATGTTGAAGGAATCGGGAATTAGAGCCTGTTTTGCCCTTTCGTGCATAGGGCATCAGTGTTAGTTGACAAGTTTAGTTTAATTTCCAGATGCAGCACAATGACCTGACTGTGCCCGCGCGAACCCCATTAATGGAGACTGATTAAAGACCAGTTGCTGACAGCTGTCATCATCAGCCTCACTGGTCACTGTTACTTTGTTTTTGTCCCTCTTCTTTCTCTTCCCTTGTTATGTTGCCCACTCTCTCCCTGTTCTTTACTGATTCAGGTGATGCTGGGCCTGCGCTGTTTCAGTTTCTGTTCTTAATTTTTGCGCGTGAAAAAGACGTGGTAGGACAATGCACTTTCATTAACAATGAACAGACATAACATGTATGAACATATTGATACATAGGCCTACATGTTATGTCTGTTCATTGTTAATGAAAGTGCATTGTCCTACCACTGTCTTTTTCACGCGCTTTAAAGTTGTATGGTTATTAACACGTGCACATAAAAATCAGAACGCCTGGTCACGCGTTTTAAACTAGAGATTGACTAAATGCTCTGTCTTCATGTACTTTATGTACCTTTCTTTGGTATAGCCTATACGACATCAAGTTAAGTGCGCCTCCTTTAATTCCACTTTCAGCAACACCGCTACACCATTACTTACGGTACCCGGAAGTTTGAAAGAAAAATAAGTCACAAATTAATGTTTAGGTTGTCTTGTCTGCTTATAATTTCAATATGAATGGTATTTTGCGTTACCTTGTTGATAAGCTTTTTTATTGCCTTACTGGCCCATATACCAACGTTTGTGTTTTGTAACCTTAGGCTGCCCCCACGTGTTGCCTAACTGACACATGCAGTGGAAGACACCGCGTCCATCAGCTAACGATAGCTACTAACTAGCGGTCCCGTTTTTGGTGACACTGGTCAACAAACGCACACAAAGCGCAAAACTTCGGAGTAGGCTAACGTTAGCTTCCTGTCGCCCGTCATTATGAGCGAATATTTCTGTCTTTCAGACTGTGATGTGATCGGTTTCGATTTGGACCATACTCTGTGTCGCTACCATTTGAAGGAGACCTCCAGGGTGAGTTTTTGAATTGCTAATATGTTATCATTTTAGTGACGATTCATTATGTCAACAACTCAATTAATTAATGATGGGCAGTCAAAATGACCCCTACATCTCTTCATACATGTGTAGACGTAGCTTACACGACCTTTTACTAGGTCTGCCATCATGTAGCCTACATTACATCCTTATTTTGGCAAATAATCTTTTCAGATGGCCTTTTAGCAACACGAAATAAGCGACCTGCACGCATCGTGTCACTGCACGCTGCAAAGGCATAGGTTGGAGCCGTTAACGTTTGGCTACTCTAACATCACTTAGCGGTGATGTGACTCGGATCAAACGTGCGGTTTAGTTTGTTATGAATGGAGCTCCGACTTATTAACCACTGGTGCAAAATGAGTGTAACGTTAGAATATGTTCCGCTACTCACACACGATTCAATAGCGTTCTTGACTTTGCCACAGTGATGCTTTATGTAACGGTAATGACTGTCACTGCCGTTCATCCCAGTGGCCTTGAACTAGCCTACTAACTTAACTACTGTATTTGCCAACCTTCAGATATATTCCTCTGTTTCAGCTAATATACGAAAGCTTTGCCAGATATCTGGTGGAACATAAAGGCTATGACAAAGATCTGTTGACCCTCAGTCCCGCTACCTGGGATTTTTGGTAAGTCTGCTTTGGCATCTGAAGTTGAATAAAATGTAAATGCATTGGTTAGGCCAAAACGATGCTCCGCATCGCGAATTTATAACAAGTCTGTCGTGACTTGGCAGAAGCTTGAGTTGTGGTTAAGATGTAGCATGTCAGTGTAAATCACATCACGGATGCCATGATGACCCCTTCCACAAAGGGACATTAAGTGTTCCTTAATCAGTTTATCTTATGATCATTTTACAGTTTCAAAGGCTTAGTGCTGGACCTTGAGGATGGAAACCTTGTAAAATTGGCTGCCGATGGGACAGTTTTAAGGTAATCTTTTAAGTTATTGTTGACATAGTATTATGCTAGATTATATATTTGGGGATTGATTATTTGAGAGGGGTTGCTGTGATTTAGAGATTAAAGTTTTGTCAAGTTGCAGTTACTGAGTTTGTACTGTTGGCATCAATAGTCCTACTATACATATTCAGACACTGAGAATACAGCCTTGATACATGATTTCATTTGGTCAAAATGGCTTCAGTGCCCAAGTCCCATTATGTTTATTCACATACGATTGTTTGGCTTTTCTAGTTGAACATAGTGTTTGTGCATTAAAGTTTAAAAATGTTTAAACCTAACAAAATCGATTGTGTCCAAAATACCTCTACCCGTGTGGCGTTTACTCAGCCTGTCATAGGCTACAGACGTTTTCTTTGGACAAGGATTGGTGTTCACATAGTTGACTCTCTTGGGCAACGCAGGGCAACTCACGGGACGCAGGAGCTCAGCACAGAAGACTTACTGAAGCACTATGGTCCAAAGCGGGAATGGAAGCATTTCAACAGCCTTAATACCTCGTACACACGATCTGGTACAGTATTGCTGTAGTAATAATTCTGTTATTGTTTTTTTAACTGATGAACATGTTTGTAGTATCGTAGGCTATAATTGAGTATAGATTAGGAGATGTAATTTATAGTAAATGGACTGCATTTATATAGCGCTTTTCTACTCCAATGAGCACTGAAAGGCTGCATTTAGACTGCAGATCGGATATGCTCAATTCCGATTTTGTGCTCATATCCGATTTTTTTTATTGCATGTTTACATCTCCTTTTGCTAGTGACCCAAATCCGATCATGTGTGTTTACATTTGCCAGACACTTGAAATGGCCCGCATGCGCATGGGCTAAAAATTTCTTGGAAAACATTATGTTTAGCCTACGGGACCTGCACCAGTTAACACAGAAAACGCATTTTATTTCATGGGTTAACAATTTCAGTCACACAAGACCTATGCATGTCTACGTCGACTAATTAACTAATTGGCTGCATCTGAAAACAAACACTGTTCCAGAATGGACGCGACAGAATTATGTCTGCTGTTCGCTTTCAAAACCCTGCGACGTCCTCTTTATACCAACATTCTGAAACAGAGAAGGAAAAAAACGGGCAATAATTTCTGCATATGCATACGCTGCAATTATTGCTGCCATCTCAGCAATTGAAAGGGAGATTTGGGTCCGCGAATGGACGTCCGACTGGTGGGAGCGAGTTGCCACCCCTATGGCCACGACAAATGGGTGGCTGGTCGCTACTTACATTCCTCCATCTAGCAACAACAGCGACAGAAATGCGGCGCTGAACGAACTGTATCAGGCCATCAGTGAGCAACAAACAGCACACCCAGACGGTTTCATCATCCTCGCAGGAGATTTCAACCATGCTGAACTTAAAACTGTTCTCCCAAAGTTTCATCAGCATGTACATTTTCCTACACGGGGGGACAACATATTGGACCTGGTCTACACACAGGAAAAAGGAGCATACAAAGCCACCCCCCTCCCCCACATCGGCACCTCTGATCACCTCACTGTTATGCTAATGCCAGCATACAGACAGAGTGTGAAAGTCTCCAGACCCGTTAAGAAAGAGGTAAGGGTGTGGCCACAGGAGGCCACCTCTGCTCTTCAAGACTGCTTTGGGTCAATGGATTGGGAAGTATTCAAGGGAGCAGCCACCTACAATAACATCATAGACATTGAGGAGTATACAGACACTGTGAGCTCATACATCATCAAATGCATTGATGATGTTACACAAATAAAAAGCATCACAACGCGAGCCAACCGGAAGCCATGGCTGACAGGAGATGTCCACAGGCTGCTGAAGGCCAGAGACAAGGCCTTCAGAGCTGGGGATGAAGCAGGCCTGAGAACAGCGAGAGCCAACCTGTCCAGTGGCATCAGGAAAGCAAAACAGGACTACACACGCAAGATAACCTCCCACTTCAATGATAGCAAGGATGCACAGAGCCTATGGCAAGGCATACAGGCCATTACAGACTACAAGCCTGCAGCGCGTAGCTGTGAGAGCGACACCACTCTGCTCAACAACCTGAACAGCTTCTTTGCAAGATTTGAAGAACAGAACAACACACGCCCACAGAAAACACCACCACCTCCACACGACCAGCCTCTGTGCCTGTCTGCTGCCAGCGTGAAGAGGACACTCTCCGCCATCAACGCCCGGAAAGCAGCGGGTCCAGACAACATCCCTGGCAGTGTGCTGAAAGACTGCGCAGAGGAGCTGAAGGACGTCTTCACAGACATCTTTACCACCTCCCTGAGGCAAGTCATTGTCCCATCAGGCTTCAAGACAGCCACCATCATACCTGTGCCAAAGAAATCATCCCCAGCCTGCTTCAATGACTACCGCCCTGTGGCACTGACACCCATTATCATGAAGTGCGAACGAAACGATCCACAGAAGATGCAATCTGCTCTGCCCTCCACCCAGCCCTAACTCACCTGGACAAGAAAGACTCATATGTGAGAATGCTGTTCATAGACTTCAGTTCAGCATTCAACACCATTATACCACAACAACTCATCTGCAAACTGGACAAACTGGGCCTCAGCACCTCCCTCTGCAACTGGCTGCTGGATTTCCTCAGCCAGAGGCCTCAAGCGGTGCGTGTGGGCAACAACGTCTCTAACAGCATCACCCTGAGCACAGGGGCTCCACAAGGCTGTGTGCTCAGTCCGCTGCTCTTCACCCTGCTGACACATGACTGCACACCAACCTACAGCTCCAACCACCTGGTGAAGTTTGCGGACAATACAACGCTGGTGGGGCTCATCACCAAGGGCGATGAGACCCACTACAGGAAAGAGGTTGAGCTCCTGACCACGTGGTGCAGAGGCAACAACCTCCTGCTAAATGTTAGCAAGACCAAGGAGGTTATTGTCAACTTCCAGAGAGGCCACACCTGTCACCATCCGCTGACCATCGACGGCGCTGCGGTAGAGAGAGTGAGCAGCACCAAGTTCCTGGGGGTGCACATCAGTGAGGACCTCTCCTGGACTACCAACACCACATCACTGGCCAAGAAAGCACAACAGCGCCTCTACTTCCTGTGCAAACTCAAGCGGGCAAGCGCCCTACCACACATCCTGACCACATTCTACAGAGGAACCATTGAAAGCATCCTCTCCAGCTGCATCACTGTGTGGGGCGGTAGCTGCACTGACTACAACAGAAAAGCTCTACAACGCATCGTGAAAACAGCTGAGAGGATAGTTGGCGGACCACTCCCATCCCTGCAAGACATCTACACCACCCGCCTCACTCGCAAAGCCATCACAATTGTCAAGGATGCAACCCACCCCGCACACTGTCTGTTCAGCCTCCTGCCATCTGGAAAGAGATACAGAAGTCTCCGCTCCCGCACCACCAGGCTCACCAACAACTTCATCCACCAGGCTGTGAGACTGCTGAACTCTCTCCCCTCCTGGCTCCCAGCCAGCGGAACCACCAGACTGGCAGGAGTATAGGAAGACAGATTGGACTCTACACCCCACCCCCCACACACACACACACACACACATATACACACACACACACACACACACACACACACTCACCAACAAGGAAATAAACACTCTGAACCAAAAAACCAAACAACACTCTGGACTGAAAATAACTATAACTACCTCTGAATTGCAAATTGCACACACCTGCTGCTATATATTCTAGTATTCTTCTTACCACTATTTATACCACTTTTTACCACTATTTATATTTGATACTACTGCTGCTAAAATCTTGTGTTGCACTAAGACAACAAAGAACACTGCTAGAACACTTACTTTGTTATGTCGTGTCTTATATATACTGTGTGTCACCTAAGTATAATGCCTTAAGCCTACTTGCACTTTATTTTTTACTTAACAGTACCTTATTGTTTAAATTTTTAACCTTATTGTTTAAAGTTTTCTTGTTGTGCATTTGCACTTTATTGTTGTCAACGTCTACGCATGGGACAAGTGTGAAACGTAATTTCGATTCCTTTGTATGTCAAGTACATGTGAAGAAATTGACAAATAAAACTGACTTGACTTGACTAATTTCACAGCTTAATGACTGTAGACACATGAACAAATATCCGATCCATATCTGATTTAAAATCACATAGGAAAGGGGCCTGTATCCAATCTGGGGAGATCAAAATTCATGTGTTTTTTTACTGTTTACACTGTGGTGGCACAGATCGGATACGTGCCACATGAGAGCATAAAATTGGATTTGGGTCACTTCAAACTGGCAGTGTAAACGCAGCCAAAGTGTTTTACAGTGTTTGCCTCACGTTCACCTATTCACGCACCAGTGACAGAGGCTGCCATGCAAGGTGCCATCCTGTCACCGAGAGAAATTGGGGTTCAGTATCTTGCTTAAGGACCCTTGGATGGGGTCAGATGGATCAGGGCTTAACATAAAGTTGCTGTAAATGAAAGGAGTCAAAGAACAAGTTTTTTGACCACCAGAAATTGCTCTTTGAGGATCAATAATGGAGTATGCAAATTTGTACATCTGAAATTGTCCCAGGAGCACTGCTAAAGCGTCTTAATCATGCTCATTTAAAAGGGCTAGAACGAAACAATTTCTATTTCCGGCAAACTCATGAAGCAACAGGGGATTGGACCAGAGACGGTTCCAAGCGATCTTTGGTTAGACCGTGCAATTAAAGGAGGTGTATCTTAGTGGTGCTGACGTCAATGAGCACCTCGTTCCAGATTGGCCTGTTTCAGCCCGGCCATTTCTAGCTTGAAATGTACATGTAGAAGGAGGCAGGAGACCATCGCAGTGGGTTAATCGGCTACAGTGGCATCCAGAGAGCAGTGAGGGGTTCGGTACCTTGCTCAAGGGCACTACAGCCATTGGCCTACTGGTTAAGGATCGAACGAGCAACTCTTGGTTTCAAGGCCAAAGCCCCAACCAGTAGTCCATGGCTGCCCCTAATTATTGACTATATTGACATTGGTGGCAATACATTCAGACACGAGTGTTCAGAGTCTGATTAAAGGGATGCTTCACAAAGTGTTTCAGGGTTAAAGACCAACATAGTGTTTGTATATCAGATATTATATTATGCACATTCAAAGTGGTAAGGCCACAAAATAAAGTTGAGTGCACACATTGTGACATGGTTTCAAGTTTTATTCAGGGTTTTATTCAGGCAAAACATTGTCTTGCAAAAAAGTGATCAATATATTGGTTGCATATGGTCAGCTGACATCATCTGTATCTGCTTGTCAGCTGTGTCCATTAGACAAGCCACACAGTCTAGACGTTTTGACCTTTCTACTGTATATGACCTCTCTATATGACCTCTCTTGAACCTTGGTGGTGCTTGATCCCATCTAGTCCTTAGGCTAGACCCCCAGATTTGCTTCGTCTGAACCACTCAAGGGCAGTGAATCTCACTGTGTTTTTTTTAGCCAGGGATGCACCACTAGAGTTGGAAAACGTGATGACATTGCATTCAGTGCAGCTTTTTATGGTTTAGCCTATTTACAGTATGTTCTACTGAGGGGTTTATTACAGGTTAAATTCGGAAAGATATTAATTATATAAGATTAATAAAAATAATAAATAATAATAAAATTATATATTGAAAATTATATATGAATTTATGTATTATATATTGAAAATTATATATGAAAGCTCAACAACACTTGTATAAATATATAAATGAGGCATTGTTCGCTTAATATAGGTGTTTCTCTGAAATATTTGATCTCGTTCCCCAGCAAAATACTATTTCTATGACAACTACTTTGATCTCCCCAGTGCACTGCTTTGTGCGCGAGTTGTGGACATGCTACACAAGGTAAAACCCATCATCAGTCACTTATAAATCACATATAGTAATAACATTGCAGTTTTTTGTATTGTTAATCTGTGAAATGTGGAAACTTCTCATTTTTTACAGCGTGGTAACGAGGTTACATCTGACTTTTGGAAAGACATGATTGCTGCAATTGATCACAATTACAACACATCAGCATTCAGAGGTAAGCTTGCTTGGACTATTTTATATTGACATTTAGCCTCAAAGTTAGCCTGATAAGGTACAGCATTTGTGCCATCAAAATACCATATTGTCCTTGTATAACCTCCAAACAGTTTGCTCCACACTGGTGAGCAGGTGCTGCTGATTATGACAATAGGGCCCATAAAGTTTTTGTTCGGGTTGGGTTCCTGTGCAAACGTCTCAATAATTATTTTTGTTAATCACAACTTGCATTGTATTTGGTGTATCAAACAAAAACATGGCGGCCCACTCCTCCCACGGTTACCAATAGGTGACTCTCCATGACCTAATTAGCTCTGACATAGCCTAAATACACAGGATAGTATACTGCACCACTATTCAATATTGTTTTTAGTTACAGTACTACATCATTTTTGAGATTATATCATTTTTAGATATTTAAAAAAAGAAAAAAATCAGAAACTTTCTACAAATCAGGAAGTAAACATATGTCTATTGAGAGTAGACACATTTTTTACACATACTTAAGCAAAGCAAAATAGTCTCAAGGGCATCACAAATATTTTTAGATTGTGTATTTTTATTACTTTAGATTATCAAGTTACCGTTGGTTTGTGGACAGATTTTTTTGCAGAAATAATTAGCATGAAGTTTCAGTTGAACTTACAGCAGTGTGCTGCATGATCTTGGTGTCTAATCTATTTAGTTGTCAGACAAATATTTATTTCTGACATCTTCCTATTTACTAACAGCTTTTACAGAAGTACGTGACGTGAACTTACATGTTTGATTGGTTGTGAATTGGCTACAATAACCACATTAAAATGGCCACTAAGAAAACTCCTCTTTTAAACAAACTGTAAAATGCTTTATTTAGTCCAGGGAAGTAACCGGCTGTGTGAGAGAATTATATCATAGGTAGGTTGTGTGTTTGGAATCAGATAGAGCTAGTGAACTGTGGGGAGATGTTACCTGAATAAGAGGTGTTTTGCGTTCACAAACGTCCTTATCCCTGACTGCATCTTTAATCATGAAAGAATGGTTTTAGATGATGTACTGTACAGTAAGTGTCAATTAGGTCAGTCTGTGAATGTTATGGTAATGTTTGGTAAGAAGGAGGAAACTGTGATCAGTTTGGGAACTAAAAACATTTTATTTTGGTCAACATGTCATACATATTGTGATCTTTTGATATACAAAAGTCATTAACCTTTTTTTCCTTGATTTCTAGTCTTTCCATCTTGACATGTCAATGTCTAGTTAAAATTTTACAAAGTCTCCACCAATTAGAAGTGAACTTTCTATTTTACATGTGACAATGAGTGTGTTTGTCTCTAAAGACAGGAAAACAATAGACA
Source organism: Limnothrissa miodon (assembly GCA_017657215.1). Lineage (NCBI taxonomy): Eukaryota > Metazoa > Chordata > Actinopteri > Clupeiformes > Clupeidae > Limnothrissa > Limnothrissa miodon. The sequence continues at coordinate 133,493 of JAGFZM010001323.1, forward strand.
GAATTTAAACACACTTAGAACAATAAAGAAAATATTCATGTTATCTTGGAGGTGTATGGAACATAGTTACTCTTTCAAAAGAATCTCATGGACTTTTTTTTACTGCCTTCACCAAGTCATATCATATAATGTAATTGGACTTAAAGGGTAAAATAACACACCTTACAAAAGCACTTATTATTTACCAAAAATTCTGCACTTAGTGATGTTGAATGCAAAGGTTTTGCGTTTTTGAGAAACTGCTCTTTGATGTTAAAGTTTGACGTTTTGCTCAATGTGTGTATCACGTTGCGGCAATCAGAAAACCAGAGAAAGAGCAGTGGACGTTATCGGCAGCAAAGACGCCGTTAGATTGCTCATCCGGAACCGCAATGTAAACGGTGTCATGAGCATGCAACTCAAGAACGGCACTTCCAGACATTTGATCCAGGAAGCCCTTGTTGTATTCATCGTAAGTGAAAATTGTTGGTTGGCCATTTTTGTACAGTGCAACCAAGACATTCGCCCCGTTGACATGCATATGGTAAGCAAAGTAATAGAGTCCTGGAACCTGGCAGGTAAAGACTCCAGAAGTAGGATCATAATGCTGCTCACCATTGTACAAAACCGTCTCGAATGGAATGGGCATGTTAGCTGCTGGATAAGCCCTTGTCAGAACAGCTGAGAAGGCAGACATTGGGGCCTTCACCAGCTCGTGAGCAACAGGCACTATCTCATGGGATTTAATCGGCATGCTCTTCTCATGGTGGTAAATAACCTCACCAGGTGGGCCAGGAGGTCCTGGGGGTCCAGCTGGGCCTGGCACACCATCGTGACCTCTGGCTCCAGGAGCTCCAGGTGGTCCCTGGGGACCAGACATTCCCTTAGCCACAAGACCTGCAGGGCCGGGAGGGCCTGGGGGACCCGGATGGCCCTTAAGACCTGGAATACCTGATGGGCCCGATGGGCCAACTGGTCCTCTTGAACCTGGGAAACCATTTTCTCCTCTCTCTCCTCGAGGTCCAGCAGGTCCTGGATGGCCCTTAACCCCAGCCGGCCCTTTTGTACCTGGGATACCTGGTGCACCCGTAAAACCTTGCTCACCCTTTTGACCCTGATGCCCCATGTGACCCATTGGCCCTGTTGGTCCAACAGTACCTGGAATGCCGGGCTTTCCCGTTAAACCTTGATGCCCCTGATCACCTTTAAGACCCTTTGGTCCTTGTGGTCCCATCGTTCCCGTATCACCTTTTGCGCCCTGAGCACCTTGCTCTCCCTGAAATCCCCTAGCACCCTGCGGACCGGCAGGCCCCATGGGGCCGATAGCACCTGTAGAACCTGTGTATCCCGTCGGGCCGGGCTCACCTTTCTGTCCTGTCGTACCTGGGGAACCCGGTGAACCTCTTAGCCCTGGGATTCCCGATGGTCCGGGCTTGCCAACACCCGGTAGACCTGGAGATCCTGGCTGGCCAGCTGGTCCTTGTGAGCCCATTAGTCCAGTTGGGCCAGGGATACCAGGGCTACCGTTGGCTCCAGGCTTACCAGGAGCTCCTATTCCTGGGGGCCCAGCGTGGCCTTTCAAGCCTGGTTCTCCAGGGGTTCCTGGAATACCATCTCTACCAGGACCACCTGGTTTTCCTGGCTCTCCAGGGTATCCAGTTGATCCTGGTGGCCCAATTCCAGACTTCCCAGGCGGACCAACTGGACCCATTGGTCCCATTGGACCTTGGGCACCTGGTGAACCCGGAAAGCCCACCCCCCTTTCGCCCTTCGGACCTGGCATTCCTGGAGCGCCAGGTATGCCGCTGGGTCCCATCGAACCGGTTGGCCCCATCGGCCCTGGAGCGCCTGAGGGTCCTGGTTTACCAACAGCAGAGAGTCCAGAAGGTCCAGGGATTCCAGGAGTACCTGGTGCCCCTCTTGGGCCCATTTGACCTGCGGGACCGGGATGTCCTTTCGCCCCGGGAAGGCCATTGGCACCAGGTTTCCCAGGAGCGCCTGGGCCACCGGGCTTGCCAGGTGCAGAATAGCCAGTTGCCCCAGGTGGTCCTGGAGGACCCTTTGGTCCGGGGTGTCCAACGCCACTTTTCCCAGGTGCTCCCGGGGCTCCGGCGGGACCTTGTGGGCCAGGTAGGCCAGGTGCACCCGGGGGACCTGGTTCACCTGGAATAGCTGAGTGACAAAAAAGGAAGGAAAGGAAGATTACAAGTTGATGTATAAACATACATTGCTGAAAAATAGTCACAAGTTGGGTCTTTCTGGTACATTGGACAGTTTGTAATTTACTTTATATTGAAACCACTTATATCAGAAACAATGTTTTGTTCAGCAAAGCTTTGCTGATTTTTCCGAAGTAAGATTTAACTTTTTGTTGATTGGTATTGATGGCCAGTACTTCATGTATCAGTAGGTTGGAAAAATGAGCATTGTAGACTATGGCCACTGTAGATATTAGTATATTTGTTGCATTTTTCCCGAATAAATATAGGGGTCAGGTTGAATTTCAGTTTATAATTTACATGCTTTGTGCGCAAGTGGTTGACAATGCAACATAATGCAGCAGAATCTTGCATTTTATTTTAAATACCCCTGAGTCAATTTCGAACTGCACTGTAAACTAATACTGTGGGAAGATAATTTTTGGAATAATTATGGACTGACTCTGGAATTCTTCTGTCATGAAATACATCTACATGAAAAAACATCTTTTTGTATGGCACCGCCTCCTCATCTTATTTTCATTCTAGGGTTAGGATCATTACGTAACCTTACACCAATCGTGTTTTGCACATGTAGAAACCAAACATGACAGAGCGTAATCACTTGATATTTATATAAATGCTGGGCTACATTTTCTATCTAGATTCATCGGTACATTTACAGCTAAATTTTAAATGTGTCATACTTCATAATTCTGTTTGTTGTATTTGTACTTGCATGTGTGTTTTATATTTGTTATATTTGTATGGACATTATACAAAATCAATGGGTTGCAGCAGTAATGGACTTTGCTACACCCAACTATTCCATTTTCCAAAAAAATAAAAAACTCAATGGATTTAAGCCAAAAGGTTGCTTAAAAGTTGATTGCCAGTGTTGTGTCTCTCCATCTAAAACTGAGCTTACAGAAGACCACCAATTACACAGGCTTTTTTCCTATCCTGATGTCACATCCAAAAAGGTTTTTTTTTAAATAACAGTTTGAAGTTAAAGGTGTTGATTAAAGATGTAATTAACAATACTTCAAAAAAGGACGAATGTGTAAAACATTTCTACCTTTTCTACCTTGGATTAGTTGTAATTTACTTTAAGATTGTTTTGGTCTACACTGTTGTGGTGTAATTTCACTCTACAAAAGTGGTTTGTTTTGGGTGTGCCTAGCATGCCATGGTAACATCTGGTCTGAGGTTTTTTCTGTCTTTCTTTCTTTTTTTTTTGTAAGAAAGAGCCTTAGTTGACCCTGTTTATGTTGTGAAATGTCACGCGTGAAACCACGAGTGGACTCTGATGGAAAAAATTGGAACTTATTCTTTTCATATGAATTGCACCTTAGTTGACAAAATGGTCAGTTTGAAGTGAGGCTTACGACCACAGAATGTCTTGAGATTACTGTGTGTCTATCATAGAGAAAAACATTGAAGCTTGTGGAAGTGGTTCTTCTCCCGTTGTACTTCTGACCCATAGCTGAAAGTTTATGGTTGAGAACCATAGCAAAAAAAATGCACTCCCATGCTGTTAACTTGGCGAGTCCAATATTTAGATAAAATCTCACTTGTCTTGTCTAGATATATTTGTATACTAAAGCTACAATTGCATTTGCATTTGAGTAGTGTAATATCAAGGATATTGTTCAATACTCTTGCCAGTGCATCTTCACTGGGTCTCAACACCTCAAGTGTTAAATGTAAAGATTAAGTATTTGCATTTCTTGTAGTTTTTAAAATGATCTGTTGCACAATTATATAGTCCATGTCACTGAGGAAGGAGACAACATGCCACTCAAAGGCATCCTGTACACCAAAGCTAATCTTAGCTTTTCTTTAAATATTTTGATGTATTAAATACTAATATTAAATACTAATGTTATACTACATCTTTATATTTCCACCTGATTAATTGACATACAGTAATGCCAAAGATAATCTCTATCTCAAACTACTTTTTAGCTTCATGTCTACTGTATGTACTGTACTTGACTGTGATTTGTTTTTGACTGAATGAGTGAGTATTGCATATATATGCCTTCATTCCTGTGCAGAGTCAATATAATATGCAGTCATTACTCAGCAGCACAAACAGAGATCAGATAAAATGTCAAGCTTCTTTTTAGCACATGTCTACATGTACTGTACTTGATTGTACTTGTGTGACATTTCTCAATAATATATCTGCCTTCATGCCTGTGCAAGGTGGATATAATATGCTATCCTTGCTCAGTAGTACAAACAGGGGCTGCTCATTGCTGACCTGTTAATAAACCCAATAAACTTAGGGGGTGCTCCATGCTTCGGATGTGATGGAACCTGAACGATTTTGATTTAAATAAATAAAAATACCTACTGATTTATATAAAAAAAAATTATTTTAAAAATTTCAAATAACCTCAACTACTGAATGCTGCATATTTTATATAATCCCTCACATCTTACAAATACCATGGCATTTTGGATGTGCCAAAAAAAAAGTCCACTTTCCCAAGGAAACTGTCAAAATGATAAACAAACCATGCAGATAAATAAATAAACCATCCAGACATACGATGGGCCTTAACAGGTGGAGGCGGAGGGTGGTGCTTCTTCACTTGGTAGTGGTATCTCTCAGGTGTGGCCTCCACCAAGGCCACCACCACGAGTAGGAGACATGCGAGTCGGAGGTCCATCCTCTGAAGCTAAACCTGGAAGGTGGAATACAGAATACAGTTGAGGCTGTTTAACGTCTCACTGCAACGCAGCATAATCAGGGACATGTGCTGAGTCAAATCTTTTAGTCCCAAGTCAGCAGTCAGCATCATAGTCTGGATGACTCGGGGCATTTGTATTCAATCACTTTCAAGCATGCCTCAACAGAATTGTCAGAATCTGTGACAAGGCCACACGCACACACACACACACAGAGACACACACACACACACACACACACACACACACACACATCCCTAACCCTAAATGTATTAAAGCTTAGTGACTCTGGCATGTAGGTTCTAATGCGCTAGGTGTTGAGATGACTGAGGCCATGCAGGCAGTAGAGGAGGATCTACCTACCAGAAGGGTTTTGGCTGCAGTTGTCAGAGGAACAGGACTCTGCTGAGGGCTTCTGTCCCGGCTGTACGATAAATCCCCTGGTGTGGAGTCTATGGAGCTGCTACTGGTCTGCAGTGAAGCCATGTGGGTATTTATATGGAGTCAGTCTCCAGCATCACCCAGCATCTTCCCCAGAGACGAGGCACCTCCCTCGTCTGATGTCAGCGTCAATGAGAGGGTTTGTTGACCTAGTGAGACCATGCTGCATTAGGCATGGTGTGTGAGTGTAAGGAAAAGTTTACCTTAACTGAATACTGCTGCATAATTGCATAATCAGTGACTTTTTAGTCTTAAAAGCTACTGTAGAAAAGTATTGTCTTCAAGCAGTACTCTAAAAGTACTGTTTTTAAGCAGTTATCACCCAAAGCCAGAGCATGTGTAAATTGAGGACAATTTTGTGCAGATGCTTGTTAAAACTGTCTAAAATAAGTTTCTAAAAATGTAGCTATATTAAAATTTCTTTTAGTTGCCAGTAAAAGTTTTGTGGGGCCTTCAGTTCATGCCAGGAGGCATATTTGCAAATATGTCAAGATGTTCCATCTGAAACACTGACTTTTGCAAACTTGCATGTTTATCCCATTTCCCAACTTCCATGTGTTTAGTTTATTTGTTGTAAAAGTTATACACATGGTTCATGTTTTCTGTAGTACCATGAAGAACCAGCAGGGGGAAGAGTGGAGTTTTTTTTGTTTGAAGTTTCCCATGAGAACTGTTTTCCACAGATGCTATTGTGGTCCTAATGTAAGCTATTTTCAGCATCTCAAAACCAGCATTTACAGTAGTCAAAAACACTTTCAGTAGGTGGGGACTGTGGTCAGTATCTAGTGATTATCCAAAGCCACCTGAATCAGTTTAGATCTCTTCTGTGTCTGTTTTTTGGGCTGGACTGCTAGTAAATAGTCTCATGCTAATACACACATGCTAATAGTCACTAAACTAGTTAACCTCCACTTGTGTTCTATTAACCTTGCCCCCAGCCTGGAGGGTTGATCTCTTTCAGTATGTCGGAGTGTTTGCTGTGTGGCAGTTTCCTGACTAGTAATTATGGATTGGTTGTCAGAAATAAGTTTGAGGCCTCTATGCTCACAAAAAAAAAAAAACCGTTGTAATATTTTTAATGTGACATGGATGTTGCTATCATGTTTCTTGCTGTTTAATGCCGGAGATGGGCTTGTGGTTGGGATCTTGTAGGACAAGATAAGTTTAGCTAGGATACATCTCCGGTCACCAATTTTAGTTACTGTTGCTTTAGTGTAATGAGACCAAGACCAATAATTTCAGAGAAGGGGTAATTGCTCCCGTTATCTACTATAAACCAACCGAAGGAAGCAAATCTGTGCAACTTTGCTGTTTGATAATGTGGCATTAGTGATTTGGCATGTGTTGCTATAGTTCCAGTGAGTCTTAATCGGTATGCTGAACGTATTATTTGAAAACCTCTCAGCTTTATAGCCCAAAGCCAAGAGAACCACGGCCATCCTGAGGGAACTACTTTTAAGCCAAATGACAGAGTTACATGGACTAAAGCCGACACTTAGCAACATTGTAGACTCCAATCAATGCATCTTATAGATATGCTCCGGGCATATGTGACCACATGGTGGCAACTTGTTTACTGATTTCACGAGATGTGCATCCTGTCACAGCAAATTCCTTCCCGTCCAAAATAAGCAACTATTAGGGTTGTCCGAGCAAGCCTTGCATGCTCCACGTTGTGAGAGTTGTGGGGTTCTTGTTGTTCGTTCTAAATGTCTGCCAATGATTGTGTATCCATGTCCTTGATACGCAAGCACAACACATGCCACAAGATTAACAAAGCCATACCATATGCATGATAGTTATCCCGTTAAACCATCAATGTTGCCATGGTCCTGCCATGTGAGAGTGTCAGGTCATGTAATTATTTTGCGGGACTTTTGTGGGACTGTCATTGTCTTTTATTCTGTTTACGTATCAGGGTTCTGTCGTCCGTTTTAGCTCCTGAGTTGTGTAATTAGTAAACGCAACGTCTACAGTAGATACAGCACATCGGCTGTGTTGTGTTGCTATGGTAACTTGTGGTGTCTATGTTAATCTCCACTTGAGACAAGTGTAGCAGATTAGCGGTTGGAACAAGTGGGCCTCCTTTCATATGTTTGTAGTCTGGGTCTGTGCTTGCTATACATGTAGAGGAGTGGGTGGTGGGGACATGCATGACTCAATGCTTAATGGATCCTCCAGACTCTCCGAGCCCTTGTTACAGTTATGCAGCAGCACCTCGTACAAGTCTGTGCGTCTGTGTTACCACATGGCCATACACACAGTGTGTGGTGCCAGTACTCTCCTTACAATCCAGAGGCCTATTTGTTTGCCTCTAGACTTTCCGTTAACTATCCTACTGACTTTAATGTTGTGGCGCGACGTGTTGGCAAGAAGACCCTAATTGAAGGTTCAGGTGACTGATTCAGCCACAGAAATAGACTCTTGAGACTATGCATACAGTAGGCTATTTTTCTCTATGGAGAGGCTGAATGGGATGATACAGATTTAATGATTTTAACAAACAGAATGAGACACTTAAAGGCACTTTCACTCTAGGATTGGAGGATGTCATGATGATGATGATGATGCTGACCCATGAGGAAGAGTTTAGGTTCAATTACAGACAATTACAGACAAACACATAAAAACTGCTTCTGAAAGTGAAACGTTCTTAAGATCTACAAGCATACAGAGCTGTTTGTAAAGAGCAATATCTGCATCCTAATTGGGGACCTGAAAATATGAGTGAATATGAGTTTTGATACGTTTCTTTGTTATTGATTTGTTTCAGCTGCTGGTTGTGTCAGTGTGCAGGTTATGCTATATGTAGCATACAGCCAGAGAGGTATTTATTGTAACAACAACAGTCTTCTACTCTAAATAACATCTCTCTGACATTGCAGCTCTCATATCTATAGATATATTTTTTTAATTTTGCTAAATGTGACATTGCTCATTTCTACACAAGGACACCAAACCTGAATCCATTTTGACGCTTCTCATTATAGCAGTAACACTGTTATCATGGTTGAATGACCTCCAGCTTTTCTATGTCAAAATTTTCTATAGTAAGTCTTTTCAGAGCCTGGGAGATTTATCTTGTTTATACTGCCTTAGCTAATGGGCACTTCACCAAGTTGAGAATTTCTTGGGAGGAAGTTCCTGCCACAGGCCATGAGGTTGCCCGTATTTTTTAATCTTTTTTCTGTCTTTTTTGGGGGGCACACTTTGGAAAGTGACCATATACAGTTGGGTTGGGCTGGGCTCTCACTTCCTAAGAGGACATTGGCAGACCAGAGTGTTCAGTCTTTTTCCTGATTGGTGACCCAAAGTATACGGCTGTGGAGGTGGTGTCAGGGTTAGTGGTGACTAGCGAGCTAGATGCTGCATGCCAAAGCCACCATCTTGAACATTACTGTGATCTTTTTCTTGTCCTTGTTGTTGTTTCTCTCTGCCTGCATGCTGCTTTTCTTAGACCAAATTGTCACCCTTTCAAAGTGATTCATGTGGAAAAGGGAGTCGGATGAATGTAGGTATCTGAGATTCACACGTCACAAATGGCAGAGAAATGATAAGGACCCAGTGCTTTTCACCATCTCCCTTGGAAAGATATGCGAGAGAAATGTGAAATTCCCGGCAGGATGTATCTAAACGGGCAAGATGGTTTTGTTTTTGTTTGGGTTTTTTTTGTTGTTGTCGTTATTGAGATTTAAAAAAAAAAAAAAAAAAAAAAAAAAAGGGAAAAAAATATTTTTTATTCTTGTGGTTAGCTGTTTGTCATCTTTCACGCCTACTGATTTTGAGCCATATTCCTGCCTCCTCTGCTTCTTGCACTATATATTCCACCCCTGTTAATCTCTTTTAGCTTGTTACAGTAGTTCACGCTTTCATTTGTGGGGATTTTACAAAAAAACCCTGCAAAAAAGTTTGGCCGTTATTTAAAATGTAATACTTTAGTACTTGAAGTGCTCGTGGATGGGAATCTTTATTTGAACATTTTGGGGATGTAATTTTTTTTGTGGGGGGGGGGGGAAGAAGACCTGTTTTCCTGTATGCCTGTTTTCAACCTGTGTGTGTGTGTGTTTTCATGCATGTACTGAATCTGAGCGGGAAAGACCGAGACAATGAGGACAAAAGCGTAGGAGGAAATTATGTCCTTTTTTGACAGTTGGCCTCCAGAGTGTGAAGATAAAGATGGTGTGGAGATGGTCTTGGTTCTCTAAATGGACGCCTCTGGTCTCCAAGAGCCGTCGCTGGACATCATTTATAGCTTCAGGCTGTTGGCTTTCGGTGCAGCCATTGTGTTTATGGGTAATTAGCAAACTATGTGTGGAATCTACCCTTTTATTTATGCTCTCCACGTCCTCAGCCCGTAAGATGATGACCGTATACTGTACAACGTCTCATATTTCAGATGGGGAGTAGCACACAGAAAACAGACAGCACCCATGTTTCTCATAGCTGGACAGGAAGACGCAGCAGTATTGCATCACCCCTCACCACCACTAGCCTCTTTTTGATTTTTGAAGCAAAATGACAGAAAGAGCAGGCCTTGGTTGATGACTGTTTGAAGCTGATTCATTTGAGTGAAGGAGCAAATTCTCATGCCACGTGCCATTCTGAGAACAGAAGCCATTTTTTGGCGTTTTGGTGGAACACCTGCTTTAAATACAGTAGTATAAATGGTACTGTGCCTTAGTAGAACGTGTGATGTCTTAGAAGGGAAGTATGCATGAAAAATAACCGTTGGACTGCAGAACTAAAACCTTGTGAGGCTGCAGTGTTGAAATTAAAAGGGTCATAGACACACCAGTCATAAAGGCTTCAATTATCCATCCCCAAATAAACCAATAGCCGACGGCTTGGAGGAAACCTGGGCCAGCCTCTCTTGGCATCTCTTGGGCCCTAAAACAGGCCACAAACACAGGCTCTTTAACTGTTAGCTATCCATCCTCCCGGCTTAATAATTATAGTGTGACTTCATAAAGTGGTTGTGGCCTTTTCTTTATTTTAGTAGGGGGAAGCACAGAGATTTGCAGAGTCAAGAGATTTTCCTTTTCGGCTGCTATTTAAATGTTTGTTTATTGCTCTGGTTGTTTTTTTTTAAGGAGGTCTTGGTTGTAAATAAACCCCAGTTAGCTGCATTTAACATCGTTCCTGACAACCAGTCAATCACCTAAGGTGTTCAACACTTTAATACACTGTTTTACTGTGTAATAGCTGTTTTTCACATCCCTTTAACTTTACAAAATATGGTTTGGCTGAGGCTAAGAGAAATAACCTTCGGATGTCTGGCTACCTAAAATAAATATTTCAAAAGTAAAAGTAAGTGTTGCAAATGGTAACGGCCGCACAGCAGTAGTGTTTGCTGTGTTTTCATTTTATAGTTATTTTTATTAGCGTTGGGTTCAGAGGGTGGATGATGGGAGGGGAGGAGCGGCGCGCCAGCAGCTCTGCCACTAGGTGGCTGAAGTTTTGCACTGGCGCTGCTACAGTCAGAAACCTGGAGGTTTTTCCAAGTGTTTGATATTTGTTATTAAATATCTACTGCCAAACTGCTATACTTTGCCGATTGATGCAACCTTGTGTATTGTCCAGCATGAGTTTCCACGAATAGGAGAGGAATATTTGAAATTATAGCTCTCCTTTGACCATCATATTTTTAAAATCTTTGCATTTCTTTACTTGAGCAATAAACTGAGTCGGGGGCGGGGCATGGGGCTGACTTTAAATGATTACAAAGTTTCCCATTGAATTCATGGAGATATGTTCCCAGTTTATCTTCCTCCGAACAGCCCGGTTTTAGCTTATCCCATTCAATTAGAAACCATAGGAGTGCACAAATGGCCGACCTCAAAGCCGAAGTGGAAGCAACACACATAATTATGGCATTCTTTGTTTGTGTCTTCATTTTCTATTTCTGTGGACCTTCCGAGGCATAACATGTGGCAGAAGAGGGTCAAAATGGTGGTAAAATCTTCTCCTGTTCAAGTAAATTGGCAGCTGTTGGCAGCTGTTTTGCTACCGAATCTGGACTATTATAAGCAAATCTGCTTTATTGTTGATCCATAGCGCTAATTGTTGGTTCTGTCAGCCAGCAGTCAGTTTTGCATAAAGTGACACAACAGTCAGCTGTGCGACTGCACTAAGCTCATTATGATTATGCTGCTAAGGGAATTCAGAGGACATTTTTGACGGTTTCAGATAATCCATCCTTGCCCCCTCACCCCCTTCAAACGCACACACACACACACACACACACACACTACTCCTTTTTTTCCCAAAAGTGGAAAACATCCACAAGATGTACAGATCCTTAGGGGCAGGATGGGAACCATTTGCACCATTGTGCATCAGATCTTCTCAGATCTGTGCAAATGACTATTATCAACTTCTTTGTTTCAAAAAAGCTCCAGGCTTTAGCAGTCGTTTCTATTTTAATTCATTTCATATTTTCTGAGTGTGAGCCATGCGTTGGGTTGCCGCCAGTTTAGGAGGCAGCGGTCGTTAATTTCAAACGATTTAATTCTTGTCAGGGTGGGAATGTACACAGTTGTTTCTCAGGATGTTAATAGTGTGCTAATTGTGTTTGTGCTTTGGTCTGTGTTGTGTTGCCGCTGAGATAAGTGCTGACGTTTTGTTTTGGTTTGCAGTTGCAACAGCCTCTTAACTTGCGCTTCAAAGCCAAATCAACCAGCAATGCCTTTCAAGGTTAGACCGTAAGGTCCTCATACTTCTAAGACATTTTTTTTTATATTTGTTTGTGAGGAGGAGGAGGTAAAGTTTGTTTTCTCAAACCAGGCGGGGATCTCATTCTGTTTACATTTGTTCAGTCTCTGTGTTATTTTGTCATTCAACTGCTTGATGTTTGTGCTCTGTGTCAACATGGTATGTTTGTGCCATTTTCCTTTGCTATTGATGGAGCGATTCTCCCATGTGTATGTATGGCAGCCTGTCTGGAGGCTGAAAAAAATGGAGGCCAATGATCTGTTAATGAGTTGTGAGCCTTTCTTGTGTAATAACTGTGGAATCTGGCAGGAGATGAAGTGGACTCTCCCTTAACGTGTCCCTTCTTTCAATGATATGTGTGTGTGTGTGTGTGTGTGCGTGTGACTGGGTCATGGGTTTATTTTTAGGGCTGTCAAAATTAACACATTTACGCGGATTAATCTATCATCATGATTAATCTGATTAAAAACGCCCATCTGCGATACGATGTGATACAATGCAATGCAGAAGAAGAATATAGAAGAATATATAGAAGAATATAGGCTACTATTGAATACATAGTAGTAAGGATTTCTTGGCTTTTACAACTAGCCTACAGTAATGTAAATGTTTTGTACAGAGTTGTACATACATACAACAAGGCCTGGTTTCCCAAAACATGCTTGTTGCTAAGTTGTGCTCAAGTTAGGCCTACCTTAACCTCTCTCTTAACGTAATGGCAAAAATCCCGAAGCGCACGGAGACATTCATTTCATCATCATTCATTTCTGTGATAAAACGTGAGTACCAGTAGCCTATTAACTGCCTTGGAAGATTTTACATCCTTTAGTAGCATTAATGTTAGCACTCCATCACATTTACGCCTTCAGATGTTAAAATAGGTTGTGTTCCTTGTATGTTCAATCGCGGCAACAAATGTGTAACAGTAATAAACGTTAGTTCGCTTACCAGGTGTTTTAGTAGCATTAATGTTAGTGCTCCATCACATTTACGGCTCCAGACAAAAAAATAGGTTGTGCTCTGTGTATGTTCAATCGCGGCATAGCACATTTTATTTATTGCATTGGATTTCTCCATCAGTCAGTCACGTTTGTAGAAGTGTTGGCAAACACCAGACGAAACCGGTGAGTATATCAACTTCTATGCTTAGGCTACCCGTACACTGAGTCTGACCGCTCGCCACCTCTGTTTTAAATAAAGCCTGCTGTGCGTATGCCCCAACAAAACTTGCGCGAGATGAGTCAGGCAGAATTGAGGAGTTTACAGGATTGAATTGAGGAGGAATTACAGGCGTGAGGAGGAGAACGCAGGCCAGCACTAGATCATTTAAAAAGGTTAATGGATTAGTCGGTTTTTACTGATGCAGAGATTTTACATAAGATAAATCTCGATTTAATCGAAGATTTAACCGATGCACACTTTTGACACCGATGCTACCGTATCATATATGTTCATACCGATATACCGATACAAATTGGTGAATATGTTTCGACTATATAGAGTTTTTAGAGTTTTTTTTTTTGTTGACATCAATCTTCAGGTTGTTCAATAAACATGCTAAGTACATATCTTTCCTATTTTCTCAAGTCTGTTTGCTAATGCAAAATTAAATGTGATTAATATAGATTAAAAATGAATAACATTTAATTGTTATTAATCGAAATTAATCCACAGCAACCCTGTGATTAATCTGACTAAAAATTTTAATCAATCAGCAGCACTAGTTTATTTGCCTAGCCCCAAAGTCCTAAATCGCACAACCCACAAGTGTTGTTCTAGGTGATTCCATGGAGTTGTCAGTGTTATTCCAGAAATTCAGCCATGTACAGATCTCACATTTTAGTATTCTGTCACAGGACATCCAACTATGCTGTTGTGATACCATAACATTTGCTGAGAAGGCTATATAACATTTGCTGAGAAGGCTATGTAACATTTGCTGAGAAGGCTATATTTTCGAGTGAATGTGAGCATCAGAGCAACTGCCATTGGTATGGTACCTTGACACTCCAAAATCTAATTAAATAAGTTTTTGTCAAGGTTTACAGCTGTCAATATCTACTTCAGTATGCTGCACAAACTTTTTATGTGGAAGTTCATTGGTGCAATAAAACAGATCTTTACCCATCAGTGACCATGTAGCTTTCATGTAATGTATTGTTCTGTCTATGCTTCAGCCTTGTTTGCATGATTGCAGCCCTATTTTGCAGATGAGTTTCTGTAGTCAGAAATCCAGCTCATGGAAGCAGTTGTCGACAGATGCTACAGAATATCCCTATTCTAAAATTATCTTGCAAATCTTTCCCATTTCTGGCAAGGCTTGCTGTTTTAAAGGGATCCCTGGAATAGCTAATGTGGCGAGAAAAGTGAAAAGGGTTTTTTTCTGCATATATTAGCTTTTTACTCTTCCGATGTGTGTTCCGAAGCGAAGTGTGTCCTCCAGTTTATTCCAGGGCCCTCGTTTATGAACAGAGAACATTCTTAATTCTATCGTAGGAGTGAAATTTAAACCCCTAATCATCAATATATAAATAGCCTTTCTAGCATTTCTTACAGTTCTACTATTTGTTTAAATTAACAAGCTAGTGGCCAAACCAGTGACCATTATGCTCACTAAAAATTAAGCCTGATCAGAGGTATGCGTATATTTAAGCACAAGTTCACCTGAAGAAGTACATAAGTAGAACCCTTTGTGCAGGAATGATCTTACAGATCCGGGCGCAAGTACAGTTGATAAATGAAGCCCATGATATTTAAATACCCTGATTGCTTGCAGGTTTAGATACACTGTCTTTTCGTTCTCAAAATATGTTGTGCACTTACATTTGGACAAGGCAACACCCTTGCAGAAATAATTCAGACATCCATCAAACTGGGAATTGAGAGTATTATTCTAGAATCGGGTATTCTAGACTCTCACAGGCATGTTCTAATTCTTAGGTTTTTGTAATAACATATTGCGATGTCCCCACTTTCCCCTCAGAGAGGGCATGACTGTGCAACTGTCGCCAGAGTCTACCCTAGTTAACCCCACATGGCTATCCCAGGAACCACTCTTGCGTTTCTTCACTGCCATGCACTGTTCACTTCTAATTTGGCAACCACCTTTATTTTTGTCTGCAGTGGTAGGACATCAAACGTCAACAGCAAGTCAATTGTGGTAAGGGATATTTATAGCAAAAGGAAACATTTAACCTAACAATGTCGAATTATATTTTTTTGTATTTCCTTATGAACTTCATCCATGATTTTCTTTTTTTTACATGTGGAATGCCTTTGTAAGGTTTAGCTGTAGTTTTTCTTTTGCTCTATGCTACGTTCACTAAAGACAGAAAATATAAGAGAGAGACCTTCAGAGTGACAAAGGGACAAAGTAAATAGTCGGGCAGGAGTGGAAAAGGTTTAATGGCAAGCTGTTATGCTGACTCACACTACAGGGTCAGTCCACATGGCTGGCCTCTCCATTCAAAAGGCATAATTGTCTTCGTCTGACTCGTCACAGCAAGGCAAGCAGGGAGCGTGCGGTCACTTGGTGGAGCTTTGTTGCTGTGGCGGCCACAAGCTGGGAGAGAGGTTCTAGAACAGACAGTCACATGACTGGCATGAGGAGGTCCACTACGGGGGGAGACAGGGTTGGGTGCTGGAAAACCTCTCCTAAATCAAAGACCTGACCTCTGAGCACATCTTGCATTTATTGCTATTTAGTGCCACCATCACTCTAAATCTTCTTATCTTCTGTAACCAACAAGCAGGAGAAAAAAATAAAGCTGCCAGAGCCCAGGGCCATGTGCTGCTTTTTGTGGTACTTTTGCTAAATTTGGCTCAAGTTTAAAGATTGTGTGGCTCTGCCAGTGTGGAAGCATGTTTGGGGAGGATGTGGGATAAGGGTAAGTAAGGTAAGGCATCTTAAGAAAGCTCAAACACAAATATAGCTCTCACAGTGAGGATGCATGCTTCATTGACTCTGTTTGCTGAGAATGTAACCCCTATGCACGCTCTAATACATGGCCCCGAAATGGCATAGAAATATGGGCGTGTGTGTTAAAGGAGGAGTTTGGTGTGAATCACTCCATAGCCCTCTTGTTCAAGCTCTCTGAAGTCAAATATTTTTGTTCTTTTTCATACGCCCAGCACTTGGATTGATTCACACCAAACTTCTCCTTTAACTCCCTTACCTTTGACCCTTAGGCCTGATGCAAGCACTGTTTTAGCCACATCTGTGACGAGGGTAATTGCCTTCTAAACTGTTGAATTCTCTATTCAATGATGGCTCCTTAAATGGGACTGTGTGTGTGTCTATGGTGTCAATCTGACATGAGGCTTTGTTCCACGCTGTAGAACACGTGGGTGTATGTGTTTGGAAGACTAGGACGGGCAGGTGAAATTGCTCTGATGATCACCAAGGGACGACCTCAGACAAAACTTCTCTAGTCAGAATGCTTTGACCTCATTTCCTGTAAATGCTTCTCCACTTTGTCAAAAAACGTGGGAACGTGTTCATTTGCCAGTCGTGGGTGGTCAAGGGAAATGGCCCCTTTGCTTTAACGAAGGGCAAATGTTTTTGTAAAGCTGGCAGTTTTTCTGCACATTCTCACGACACATGCCGTCCAGTTAGCAGGGTAGGATAAGATCTGCGGAACTGTGCCCACCCAAAGGCCACTGAGTTCCCCCTCTTCTGTCCCTGTGCCCCCCTCTCTTCATTTGGGTGCCCCTCACCCCTTTGCCACCGTTTGTCACAGATGATGTTCAACTCTGGAGAGTAAGAAAATCTTAAATAAAGATAAAAGACGGTACAGAAATTACCCTCAGTCAACTCAGACAGCTTGTAAGAACAGGATTTCACATGAAAAGATTTGCATTACTCATTGTTTATGTTTGATAAGCTGATAACTTTTGATGAGTTCATATTTTTTATTTTTGTATTTGTTTTTTTTTTTTTTACATTTACATTAAAGCCACTATGTGTAGGATTTATCTTCTATTTATCTTCATCTTTTATTAAAAATACATTTTTTCTTTTAAAAATATAATGTAAAACGATGGTAATTACCTCCATGAATAAATTGTAGTGTTCCCATAAACTTGGTAATTTCCATTTATGTATAGATGTGGCTGGGTACCAAATGAGAATATCCATTTTGCGCCGCCATTTTCAAAATGAGGACCATTGGAAATGAGGACCGTGGGAAGGGAAGGGCTAATACATTTTATTCAAACGTGTGCAGTATACCACTTTGCCGATAGATGGGAGAAATTCTCATACGAAAAAAATAAAACTTACACATAGTGGGTTTAAGTAGAATACATAATGCTAATTAAATTTGTGCATTATGCATAGAATAATTCTTTGTCTTGGCCTTCAGAGACGCTTGCTTTGTCAGTAAATGTGCAGTGTGAAATGTGTGATGTAGACTCAGGGACACAGAGAGGAGGTCGGGAGCAACAGGGAAATAGTGAATGAGAGAGTGATTCTTTTGAAAGGAACTGTAATAATGCAATAGCGCCGCCTGCTGGTCCTGATGTAGCAGGTTGCAATTGAACTTGAGCAACTGCAGGATAGACACTCCCTCCAAGCGTTTTTACACCAGTTTCCAATGAGGAAACTGGATAACTTCGTTTGGAGTTCAGTACCCTTCAACCTTATTGAGTTTGGTAAGTGGTATTTGGTTTTAACTATGGAATGGTCCCCTGGGCAAACAATAGCAGACCAGAATGTAGATGCATCTCAGACTGAGTTGAAAGTGTGTAGGAGAGCAAAGAAGGAAACAGCTACTGTATCCTCTGGATAGGGCTGGGCAATTAATCAAAAAATAATCGTAATCGACCTTCAGAACCTATAATCGATCAAATTTTTCCAGGTCAATTATATCAATTACTTTCCATTAAAAACCACTTCTGTGAATGGAGTCACGTGACCCTGCTTTGTTACATTACGTTATTCCACCAACATGTTGAGCACGGAGAGCTTAAACACTGTGACAACTAAGCAACAAGAGCAGTTTTGTACCAAAGAAAACATTGATGTTCAACAAATAATCATAGATAGTAGATAGTGTGTTTCCTTCAGTTATTTTAAAATCAATGCAGCCTTCTTTCAAAAATCTCTCACTTGTAACGTGAACATATTTACTGTACAAAACATGTCAGTGAACTATTAGGGCAAAAAAAAAAAAAAACTCAGTAATCGAGTTAAAAGGTTCAATTAATCGAGATTTTGATTTTAGGCCAAATCGCCCAGCCTTACCTCTGGATGGCCAGCAAAGACACAGTAGGATAGGAATACATGTTGCTGTCAGTCATATTGGTTTGGGCTACTATAAGGAGCTATAAGTACAATACTGTACAATATTGGTTTGGGCTACTGTAAGGAGCTATAAGTACAATACTGCACAATATTGGTTTGGGCCACTGTAAGGAACTATAAGTACAATACTGTACAATATTGGTTTGGGCTACTGTAAGGAACTATAAGCACAATATATTTCAGAAGCACAGTATTATTCAGATATCATCTAAGATTAGCATGCATTACTGCAAATCACTGCATTCAATAGGGAGGAAGTGCAGTTTCTAGAGTTGTCCAGAAGAAGGCAACATCTTGTTACTGAATGTCATTTGTGTCCTTCATGATTTCTTTCCTCATCAAAATGTGGCTTAGCATACCTACAGTAGCTTAGCATAATGAGTCTGTATTACGTGTTTATATAGGTGATTTATTTATTGTGTTATTTTAACTCTTGCTCATTGGTGTTTCCAGATCATCCATATCCTTTATATAGCCACCCATCCATCTCTATGCAACTCTTAGTCACCCCCCTCCCCCCCCCAACACACGCACACACACACTTTTTTTGGATACCCCCCCCCCCCCCCCCCCCCATCCCCCCTCTCTTTTTGTGCATGGGACACAGCCTGACAACATGCGTAATTTCACTACAAATTTTATAACCATAAAACATAGTCATTGCATTGTGTTTTGTTAGTATAATCTCTTTTGTGTGCTGTATGTCTTGGACTAAAGCATGTGGCAGAAACCTGTAAACATAAACATAAACATCTCTGGCTGTATTCTACTGTCCAACCCTGACATGGTAAATTACAACTGCAGTCAGTCAAGCATGCATTTCCACACTATTTGTTATGTGATTTCAAATACGGTGGCAGTGGCAGTAATATATATATATGATTTTGTATTGTATATCTGGTCTGTGTTTTGCCATTTTTCCCTATTTCCCTATTACTAACAACAGGGCTAAAGCAGAATTCACTTAGAACACCCACATCCTTTCCATGGTCTTATTGGTGCAATGACTTATTGGTGCTATGATTGCTGGTTCAGAAATCTCT
>JAGFZM010001324.1:0-22778 GCA_017657215.1 Limnothrissa miodon
CTAGTGTGTAGGCAATGTGCTGGTTGGTTTTGTTCTGAGGAGCCTATCAGAAGTTTTGGCATTTTGGCACGGTTTTGACTCGTAGTTGTAAAAAAAAGTTTCTGCGCACACACAAATTAATTTCACAGTTGCAAAACTGCGTTACACATATGCAAAACATAATCACAAACACAATTTTTTTTCACGCACACACAAAATATTTTTACAAGTACAAAATTCACTTACACAAGCCACAGATTGTTTTATACAACTACAAAACTCTATCACAAATTACTATTTTTTTTGCAGGTACAAATGTTTTTTTTACGGTTACAAAATGTTTTTACAGATACAATTTTTTTTACGAGTACAAAATCTTTTTGCCATTGATTTGATTCCATAGACCCTCCCCTTTATCTTGTAGCCTACACATGAGAAATTTTCACTGGAACCATAGTATGAATTGACATCATAACCTTATAATGTGTTATACATTATGCAGTCTCTCATTGGATTACATTCTAGTGACTTGTGGATGAGCCCAGGGTAAATGCTCATGTTTAAGTGAAATCTTATGGTTGGTAAAATTGCTGAATTTGAATTTGCAGAATTCTAATTTAGAATTCTAAATCAGTTTAAATCAGTTGAATTTCTTTCACCCATTAAATCAGACATTTGGTGAAACCTTGCTAGACCTACAATTTCGTAAAACCTGAAACAGTGGGTTCAGTTGGTGAAATTCTGGACAACAAGTTTGCCACACATCACGAAAAATACTCATTGTCAATTTATGATGTTATTTAAGTAAATTGTGATTATTATGGTTATTGCTTGCAGTAGGCCTAATTGATCTCAAGTAGGGTAGAAAAATGACTGTGTATAAACATATTCAAGGATAGCTATAGTTATATAATATACAGCTATATTCTTCTTTTCAACTTTTCAGACGCCACTCAGTAAATATGAAATTGTGGTGTCATATGGTCTGTGACGGCCCCTAGGCCTTCTTTGCTCTGTCTCCTAATTAGGTCTGATTGGAGTGGGCGGAGACGCCGTGTTTGCAGCCTATATGATGATTCTGGTCCCTGCATTCACTCTCTTGGCTTTCCCGTCGGCTGGTCGCGAGAGCTGCCACTGTTTTGTTTACTTACGTTCTGTTTATTGCAACATGCAACACACACCCACTACATTACCTACACTCCAAACTCCTCTGCACTACGTTACTGAATACTAACTATTTCCTACCTACACTTTAGTTTGTTTTTGTTATGTTCCTGTTTTCTTTGCGGTTTTTAAAATAAATCCAAATTGTTGGTGAAATCCTCGCACGCCTCTGCCCTTTTTGTTTGTCATGTTACCCTAGACCATGACAACGTGGGGGCTCGTCAAACTAGTCGTAATTCACGGTTTCGTCGATTTGGTTGTAGATCTTACGCCACTCCATTTTTATGAATGAATGAGTGTACCACGTGTGTAACTCTCATAGTAGTTCATGTTACAGGTTAGTGAGCCGAGATCATTCTACTTTGGTGGGGGAGCGAGAGGTTAGTGTGTAGGAAATGCATCATGCACTAAAGCAGCTAAAAAAAAAAGATTATCTAGTTATCAAGCGAATTTTCGTAATCAATGGTAGTCATCGATAACTTAGTTAAGGTTAACCATGGGTTGCATTGAGGTCACCAGTAGGATAATGCTACGTTTACTCCTGGGTGAGGGATAACTTGCAGAGCAACGTTTTCCCCATTTAGGACGCCTCAGCGTTGGGATTTAGGTTCCAGCGACTGTGTCCGGGCTGGTGGGCACCGCCGTGGAAGGTAAGCTGAATTGGCTTGGGTTGGGGCGGCTTGGCCTCCAGCGGTATTGGTGGGCAGAAGTTTCTTTTGCTGATCCCCGGCTCTTGGATGCAGTCAGAAGATAGGTTAGACTAGTCGGGGGTAAATGTTTAGGGGGAACTCTGCGTTGTCTTGTTGCGTAGGTTGTCTTATGCGTTAGTGTCATTGTTTATGAACATAGGTGCAAATAGTTGTTTGTTTAGGCATTAGTTACAGTTATTAAATGTTTGAGTTGTAGATGTAACGTGACGTTAGTCATGGCCGAGATTGATAGTTTTGTGGCTACTCCCACTGGGGAGGCTTTTGATGCCTTTACGAAAGAGCAGCTTGTGTTACTGGCAGGACATTATGAAGTTACACTGTCTAACTCTGCTAAAAGAAATAAAGGCGTAATGAAAACTATTATTCGTGACGCTCTTGTTGAGAAGGAGATTCTGCCCGAAGAACCTGAATCTTCTCCTCAAGAGGTCTCTCCCTCTTCTGCTGTGAGTAATTTGTCCTATGACCAGCAGAAGGAGCTTTTGCAGTTGCAGATTGATAAGGGTAAACAGCAAATTCGTGAATATGAAATGCAGGTCGAAAAGCGCAGATTGGAACGCAAAATGGAGCTCTCAAAGCAAGAGTTTGAACGCGAAAAATGGACAATGGAGAGTAGGCACTTAACGTTAATTAAAGAAGGCAAGTTGGACTCTACGCCTGCGGTTGCTGTTGGTAATGGTAATATTACAAGAAACATAAGGCTTCTAGCAAAGTTTGAAGAGGCTAATGTTGATACCTTTTTTTACTTTATTTGAACGTGTGGCTGATTTGCACGATTGGCCTGATACGACGCGTTGTCTGATGCTTCAGTGTGTCCTGATTGGTCGTGCGGCCCAAGCTTATGCTGCGCTTGGGGTGCCTGAGAGTCGGACGTATTCGTGCGTAAAGAAAGCTGTATTAAAAGCCTACGAACTTTGCCAGAGGCGTACCGGCAAAAATTTCGGGGGATGCGCAAACGTACTGGGCAATCTTATGTTGTGTTTGCAGATAAATTGTCTATACAGCTAGATAAATGGTGTTCTCCTGTGTGCGCGAAGGTCCTGGCCATAGATGGTTACCCGAGGCCCACCAGTAAGCGAGAACTTATGAGATTTCTTGGAATTATTGGGTATTACAGGTGTTTCTGTAAACTTTTCTTCCGTCGTTGTGCCTTTGAAAGCTTTGTTAAAGAAAAATAAGCCTTTTATTTGGACGCCTGCTACCCAAGCCGCGTTTGAGGAAGCCAAACACCACCTCACGTCTGCGCCTCTTCTTGCAGCTCCGAACATGAGTAAACCGTTTAAGCTGTCAGTAGATGCGAGCAATGTAGGTGCGGGAGCAGTTTTGCTCCAAGAGGATGACTATTGCGTCGAATGCCCTGTATGCTATTGTTCTTGGAAATTCAATTCTTATCAACTGAATTATTCGACTATTGAAAAAGAAGCACTTGCGTTAGTCTGGGCGTTGCAAAATTTTGAAGTCTATGTCGGCGGTTGCACAGCACCTATTGTTATTTATAGTGACCACAACCCACTGACGTTTCTCAATTCTTTTCAAAACCCGAATCGGAGATTGATGCGCTGGAGTATTTTTCATCAGGAGTTTGGGAAGAGTTTGTGTACTGAGTGTGGTTGGAGTCTAAAGAAAGAGTAATTAATAATGACGTTAGAACTGGATTTGAATTTTTCACTTGGACTTAGCCTAAATAAATGATAGATTCCTTGTAATATAATATTGTCGGAGATAACATTATTGCTAACGATGTTGGGGGGGAAATATTGTCTAGGCCTAACTGCGTTGTTGGTGATGGTTGCACTGGTGGTTAGATTGGTGTTGGTTAATGAATTCCTGTACTTTTGAGAGCTGCCACTCTTTTGTTTAGTTACGTTCTGTTTATTGCAACATGCAACACGCACCCACTACATTACCTACACTCCAAACTCCTCTGCACTACGCTACTGAATACTAACTATTTCCTACGTAAACTTTAGTTTGTTTTTGTTATGTTCCTGTTTTCTTCGCGGTTTATTAAATAAATCCAAAGTGTTGGTGAAATCCTTGCACACCTCTGCCCTCCTTGTTTGTCATGTTACCCTAGACCATGACATGGTCCGTGTAACGCTTTGCAGTGCTTTGTTCTATTTGTATATTTCACAGGCAAATTAATGAAAAATTGGCTTAAAACTTCAATTATTCATTTCTTGGATATCTTGGCAAATTGATAACTGCTGCTAGATTTATATTTTGTATTGAGCACACTGGTGGTGTTCTGTTCAGAAGTTCAAAAGTCAAACAATGACTCAATATTTTAATTTTCCATTTCTGCGCTTGGAGTAGGAAAAAAGCAGTATCGGCGGGGGTTGGCATACCGTGGACACTTAGCCCAGAAGTTTCGTCCCGATTAGGCTATGCCTTTGCTTTGCTTCTCATGTCTATGTGAATTCACAGACGTCTGCATCTTTGCAGTTGTAGTTGGCAAAGCTGGCAGCTTTGTGAGAATTATGGATCATGTGTAAAGGCACATTTAATTACTGTCTCAGACCATCTACAATCCTGAAATGATTGTGCTGAGACGTTTCAACAATTAGCCTATTTTGTAACCATGTGAAGCCTAGGGTGTAACAATTTGCCAAGTTTAAGTAGGAGCCAAGGTCAGGTTACAGGTGGGACTGAAAAACCTGATCGCCTCCAAGCAGTCTGCTAAGCATATAGGCCAGGGCAAGCAGTACCATCTGAACCAGGATACCCACCCCTGCCGTGAATGGTTCCGTCCAAACACGATGCAGGAATGGAAAGTTAAAATATTGGCTCATTTTTACTCAGTTTCAATATTTCAGTATTCATTGTTTCAAAAATCGATACAATTAAAAACATAACCTAATTTATCCATTTGTTGGGTAGCCTGAAAAACTGATAATGCAAGTTTTGAGTCAATTTTTCATTTTCTTCAAGTGAATTCTGCAAATGGAACAAAGCACTGCAAAGCGTTACACGGACCGTCACATCTTTGTTTATCTCAGGACAACAAGATGCACAAGAAGACGCTTTTCTGAAGATATTTGGAGCAGAATGACGACGAATCACACTAGGAGACCTAACTGTGAAAATGAAACAACATCTAGAGGACAATGGTGATTACATGTGTGAACTATATTCTGCAAATTACTTAAAAAACAAATTACTTGAAACATTCGGCAAACAAATAATAACAACTACAAATGGTAAGCCTGATGTGGTTACATTCAAGCCTAAGGCATCAGAGATATTGAGTTCATTTTTTCTTGAATCGAGAACAGACAGGAGTGATATGGATGAAGAAAGGGCACGTCTAGTAAAAACTGCAGCCAGGTTAATAAAGGCTGACATAAAAGACATGAAGATTTCCAGAGACAATTTTCCATCATGTGAAGATATGGCTTCAGCTAAAGCAAACCTGGATTTCCTTCCAGAGATCCTACAACTATCCCTTCAAGAGCTTTTTGCTGGTAAAAACTGTGAATTAAAGATAGCTGCAATAGGACAAGCCATTATGCAGGCAACAAGACCAAGAGTTATAACAACACTTTACAAATAGGACTTGGCATACAAATGCATCACCAATTTGGTTCAAAGTTTTTGGTGGACACCCTTCACAGCCTTGGATTCAGTTCATCATATCAGGAGGTGAAAAAGTTTGCATCATGTGCAGCTGTTTCTCAAGGAACGGACATCCCTGGGAATGTTGAAGGTCATTTTATCCAGTTTGTTGCTGATAATGTTGATCACAACATCAGGACACCAGATGGCCACAGCACATTCCATGGAATGGGCAATATAGCAGGAGTATGCAAGACCAATTCCTCGAATGGTCGTGACATCAGATGAAATAGCAGCAGTTGGACGAGTCAATATTCACATCTGGAAATCAAAGACCAGAGGCCTCTCATCCATGTCCTATGGAAAGTTGGATAATTTCAGCCATGTGGATAAAGACTCCAACCTCCAGCTGCTCTGTAAAGTCTCTCGGGCCCTGAAGCCAAAACTGCCTGGATGGTCAGGTTTAATGCAACTTGTCCACAGAGGAAATCATCCCGGGAAGTCATCACCTTTATGCCCGGGAAGTCTGTCACCTTTATGCCTATGATAGACATGAACCCTACAGATATGACCTGTGTATTTTCCACACTGAAATTCATCTGTGAACAAGCTAAAAAATACAATGTTACTCCTATTATCACTTTTGATCAACCATTTTGGTGGAACCCATCACTGAGAGTGAACCACAAGACAGCGATCTTCACCAAGTGGTAGTCCGTCTGGGAGGTTTCCATACACTGATGAGATTCCTAGGATGTATTGGCCACTTGATGGCGGCATCAGGGCTAGAGGAGCTGCTAGAAACTGTTTATGCAAAGAATGCTGTTGTGCACATGATGTCTGGAAAGGCAACAGCTTGTGCTATAAGAGGGCACTTTTTGGTGGATGCAGCATTGAATGCAATGATTTTGGCAGAGGGATACAACAGTGTCGTTCCCCAACCCAGCCAGTGTCATATAGATGTCCCTGTCGCTGCAGTCCTATCAAATGTGAAACAGTCAGCCTTAACATCACTGAGAAATACAAAGGATAATGATAATCTTCTGGCCACTGAATTACTTGAGAAATTGATGAAAAATTACATCAGCTTCATGGAAATTGAAGATTCAGCAATCTTAAAAAGATTGGAAGGGAAAATGAATGACGCAAAAGAAAAGATGAAAAACTCAAGGACTTCCAGACTATGGTTTCAGTAAATGGACATGATAGACATACTGAGGAGGTTAATCTTGGCAGAGTGTTTGGGAAACTGGAAACTGCCGTGTCAGAGACGCCTGTGGTGGTCTGCCGGATCTAGAGCGGCCGAGGGGTGGACCAGCCTGCTTCCGCCAGCAGAGATAAATTGACACTGTCTGGGGTAACGTGACGGAGGTGCGGCTTATGGTCGCCCTCTGCCAAGTTAAGTACTTTTCTTGGTTTGGAATGTGCGAATGCAAGTTGCAGGAGAACTGTTGACTCGTCACCCATTTATTATTATTCAAATTTGGATTTGGACATTGGGGCGTGACGTCCCTGCTCAGATTAATTCTCCAGGCTCTTTCAAGTGTTACGTGCTATGCTGCATTGAATTATTATCTGCACTATTTTTGACTACTGGATTGCTGTGTGTGGACTGTAGCATTGCTTTGTTTATTTGCATGTCTTCTTGCCGGGAGGAATATCTGGAGCAGGGACAAAATCACTCTGGATGTTTAAATGCCTTTTCTACGTCACAGACTACTTAGGATCCCCTCTTTGTAGTGAACTGTGCCTCTCCGCCTCCCTTTGTGGATCACGTTGACTGTTTTATGGACTGAGCCTGTTTTAAGTGACTATTTAAATAAAGTAAATTATTGTTAACATTCAAAAGGCCTGGCTGGTTTGGCTGATTACAGTAGCTCCCCAGAACGAATTTAATTGTTGGTTACACAACTGTCAACTGTCTCAACTGTCATTGTATTTTCTTGTGAAAGAAAGCAAATAAACATAGAATGATACATCTCATGGGGAGGACATTTGAAAACAAAGGCTTTAGAGTCTTTCAGACTCCAACTTGCTTATAGGACAGACAGCAATACAGGAAGCAATAACTGGAAACACCGTGGTTTTTGGATAAGACACAGACTTGCTGGTTCTGCTGTGCCACCATCCAAAGCCAAATAGCCATCCAATCTACTTCAAACAGACTGCAAAGACAACAAAAGTTTGGAACATCCAGAACTTACAAAAAGATTTGGGCAATGACATCTGTAAACATATTCTCTTTGGGCATGCAATATATATCTTTGGAATCGGAAAAGGCATTGCGTTGAAACTGATAAAAAATAAAAACTTTAGAAAACAGGCAGCCATCATCAGCAATGAGTTTTCAGCCAAAAAGGAAATTGAAGAGGCCGGCCAAGCAGCACTCTTGAATGTCTATGGTGGAAAGCATGTTGATATTGACAGACTTCGACATGAAAGATTCAGTAAAAAAAAGTTGCAACAAGCTCAATCTTTGTCCATCCACAAGTGCTTCCCCCTACTGCCTCAGCCACAAAATATCACAGTTTCCGTGTGTATCTGCAGGTACAACAATGGCTAGGTCGAGCAGATCTGAATCCAATGGATTGGGGCTGGAATCTGGTAGATGGGAAACTAACCCCAAAATAGACAGACCTTCCTCCAGCACCTCCAGCTCTCCTTCAAGTAATCAGGTGCAACTGCAAACCAAACTGCACAAGAGCAACCTGCAGTTGCAGAAAGCATGGACTCCTGTGCTCCCCATCTTGTGGGGAATGTAGAGGTGTAAGCTGTACAAATGCTCCACAGACCCCTTGTTATGGTGGTGTCAGAATGGCCGCATGTGTGTTGTGCGTGTTGGCACCCCCTTCTGGTCACTGCTTATCTTGTGTTTCAGATTTGGCACCTGTGAGTAATGATGCAACTGCACCTAGGGGTGCGTGGGTATTTAAGGCCGTCCCTACTCTGCTGCTGGAGAGGTGTTTAAGAACCGGACTTCCTCCCCGACACTTCCGTTCGTTGATCGAGGCCTTTTTTCCCATACTCGTCCGTCGTAGGGCACAACGCACCTGTTCAGGCTTATTGATTTTATTTTCAGACAAACGTACCCTAGACCCTGTTTTCATTTTTCAATAAATTGTTTTGTGCTTGGAGCCAAATCTTGTGCGCCTCCTCCCTCCAGATTGCATTAGTTTGTAACACCCCTTTAAAGAAGATGACATGTAAATAAATTTGTGTATGTGAAGCAATGTCTGGTCAATGTAATTCCCCAGATAGCAAGCATACGTTGGGCCGTTGTCTTCCAATGACGGCCCGACATCATTTTGGCCGCTGGGGGAACGTTGGACCGACCGACGTGCCGGCGGATGGTGCGTCCAGGTGGCGCGTTGCGTTGACGGCACGGTTGGCAAGACGTTGGTTTATAACCAATTGGTAGTAGACATTAATTTCGTTTCCCTCTATATGATGAGATTTGAAAATAATCAGTTGTCCAAAAAAGTGGTCATAAATTATATATTTATTAAATGAACAAAGAAATAAACAAATTGATTTAAAAGAAAAAGAAAGCAGTAATAAAACAATGTTCAGGCTCCAATCCTGCGAGAACACAAAAAAGGCATAAGTCTAGATCCATTCTCTAACACAACGAATGGCACACTTGTTGCCTGTGCCAGCAAGCCTATTCCTTAATTACTTACTTACAAGTTTGATGGACAAAGATTGATCTGTGGAGAAAAGGAAATAACTATGAAGATTATAATCGTCCGCAGCAAGAGGATTATTAGACAAATTATTAAGGCTGGAAGTCAGGTAAGAATGCATGTCATATTTCTGCATTACACTACGTTTGTAGTCATGCTTTTGTTTTAACGGACTACACGAACATGGTGCTGATCGAGAATTGCTGCATTTCTAAGTCTATCACTTAATTGCATGCATTCCATTTGCAACAATGTATTTCCACGCTGACACGTGCATCATATTATTTCCCATTATTTTCATATTGCTAGGCCAGTGCGCACGAGAGGCCCATAGCGCGTCATTTGGTAAGCAATTCCCATCCTTAGGCTAGACGAGTATAGAACTGCCTGACTGTACCCGTTCGACTCGTTGAAAACTAAGGCAAGGTTGTTTAGCTTATGGTTAAAAATCTACTTAGTCTAAACTTTTAGCCTACGATCATTGGTCTAAATGGGTATAGGGACGCTTCTGCAGTTTCTGCAATGGAATAGAATAGGCTTCAATTGTAATTGTCTATTTATAGACCTTTAAGTTTAAGTTAAGTTAATTTGAAAAAAAAATGAAAGTAATGAAAAGAAGAACGGTCTAAATTTAAATATATCTGAATTACAGTAATTCTCTGCCTATTTTGTATTTAATGTGCATTTTATTTCCAAAAACGCAATCAGGCATTTACTTTGCATAGCGAAATATAGAGCATGCCTAACGCCGGTGATCCACTAGCACACGATGTGGATTCCGCAACGCACTACCCCTATTCATTTCTATGAGAAGCGAATTCTGCTCCCGCATAGCATTCTGGGTACGCGATGCGTCGAGAGCTGGTGTTGCAGCGCGTCAAAAAAGTTCAGCAATTCCCAACTTTATGCAAATGAATCCGTCCAACGCGAGCAAATCGCGAGGCAACTATCCAATAACAGAGCAATACGCAGGGGAGGTCATCATGGACGAAAAGTTGATAGACGGTCTTCTCTATTTTATGTCTTTATAATGTGTCGTCTGACTTATATGGGGACAACCTAATGCGCAATGAAGCGTGGTGGAAAATAGCGAGATTGTTGACAGGATGGAGGGTGTCATGAAGATGACAAGTAGGCTAGTTGTCATTTTGTTCAGAGAGTAAATGTGCTGATTTTACTCAAATTTAAGATTTATTCAAAATGTAACAAAAAATGTAGTCATTACAGACTCTTAAAATCGAAGAGGTAACATTTCTGTTGGTTGTTTAGCCTATTAGCCATACTTGAGCTCTGTTTCTACCACTGAACCATTAGCTTTCTAGCTCAGTGGATTCCACCCATCAAACTACCAAAGCATCTGTGGCAAGGGTAGCGTAGCGAATGAGTAGTGCGTCGCGGATTCCGCATCATAAGCGTAACGCCGGTGATCCACTAGCACGCGATGCGACTAGATGCGAGCTCCTCCAAATCGCGCCGCTACCTTCTGGGGAGACGCTTTCCGTTAGTAGATGGGCGGGCAGGTAGGTAACACTACCAACGAATCAAAATGTTTCCCACTTCAATTTTGAAATTTCACTCACGTCTACAAAATAGTTTGCTAGTTAAACAGTCATTTAGTCATGATGACAATGGGAAGCAGTTATATTAAAAGCCATAAAAATACGTTAACACGTCAAATAGCAACTGGAAAGTTGTGGTTGTATGTCATGATGGACCGCCCTGCGTTGTTGCTCTGATTGGATATTCACGTCGCGATAGACGCTTTCATTTGCATAAAGTTGGGCACTGCTCAACTTTTTGTCACGCCGGACCCAGAGATCGCATCGCCCCAGAATCCTTTGCGGAAGCAGTTAGTTGCGTTCCATAGAGATGAATGGGGTGCAGTTTCGCGTCAGATAGGCCTAGTGCGCAATGCACGTGATGCCCGCATGAGCCTCGAGTCATCGTTGCTGGGGATATTACCACAGGATGATAACGCTACCTGATTATCTTTGAAATAAGGTAAAGCCGCTTGTTCTTGCTGAGAAAATATCTAAGAGGTAGAAAACAATATTTTTCTTGGTCTGAAGCTGTGAAGGCTTTAATTTCTGTAAAGATATTCAGTCGATGGTTGTTGGTTTATTTCGATTTTAATGGATTTCATCAACGCTGCTAGGGTAGCCTCCTAAACTTTACCTGAGGTAACAAAAGGCAGCTATTTGAGGTTAACGGGAAACGGACACTATATTAGGATGATGCAACCTCCAAACAAAAATATCCAGGCAGCGGACCAACGTTGGCGTGACCGTGATCCGACGTTGGAAGTAAAAATGTGGAAATTTGAAATGTTGAACTTGAAATTGTATTCAAGCAGTCTAAATATGAGTTTAGATGGATCTGAAGGCGGAGCAAACATTACGCCAGTACATTATAGCAGTATAGTGTTATATTTTTTTAAACTGATTCATGGAAGATGATGTTGAAACAACGTTGCAACAACTACTAGTTATCGACATCGATTTCGCAGCTCAAAGTGACTGTATACCAATGTTCCACTTGCTATCCGTTGGAAGACCAACGTCAGTATGAAGTCGGTCCAACGTTGGATTTCCACCTCCGACAGTACCAACCAATAACGACGTTGCTATCTGGGTCACTTTTATATACGTAGGTGGACACTGTGGTTACAATGGTTTCAATAAGTAAATATGGCACAGTTATCATCACTTTTGCAATAAACCTATATAAGAGTAAGACATAAATAAACTAATTTACAAACCCTGAAAATATGGAATATCTATGCAATAAGCCACGAGAGGCTCCGCTTTCCGTCGTACCTAACAACACCCCTCAGCTGTTCTAAAACCAGCGTATACGTGTAACGGATGCCAGCTAGCCAAGCTGTGCGTGTAGAACGTTAGTAAAGCTTCCCTCCCGATAGTTCAAAGAGCGTCGTAGTCAGTTGACTGGTTAGGGCGTTCATCTCCTGATCCGTGGTAGCTGTGAGTTATGAGGTCGCGGGTTCGAGTCTGGGGCTGGACTAGCGCAAGAAGACCTCTGTTACAATGGTGACATCCGTGACCCGGATGGGAGTGAAGTTTAAGGGGGTGAGTGTAACGGATGTCAGCTTGCCAAGCTGTGCGTGTAGAACGTTAGGAAAGCTTCCCTCCCGACACTTCAAAGAGCGTCCTCGTCAGTTGACTGGGAGCCTGGGCTTTTCGGTTGACTGGTTAGGGCATAGACTGTATATAATAACTATTAATTTAAGCAATAAGTCACGAGAGGCCGTGCATATACGCTGGTTTTAGAACAGCTGAGGGGTTTTAACGGCACTCCGCTTCGCGTCGTGCCTCACAACACCCCTCAGCTGTTCTAAAACCAGCGTATACGCACGGACTCGAGTGGCTTATTGCTTATCTAAAACAGTTTAAGTAAATAGACAACGACTGGGACCAGAAAATAGCTACTTTGCTCTCATTGAAACGCATTAATTTTTTTTGGCACAGAGGTCCCATTGAGTCTAGCGGAAGTGGCGTCACTGGGGCACTCAATCAGCCAATCACAATCAAGGACCAAAGAAGCAGTTTTAGATTTCACAACAATGCAAGATTCTAAAATGTTATTTTTAGTCCATAACCAGTCTATGGTTTAGTCAGACATTCTTTAGAATGTTCATTCTTCCAGTTTTTATCAGTATTCAGTGATAAAATGAGGATTGTTTTTATCCATGTATAAAGATATTTCCATCAACTGGATTACAATATATTGTTTAGAACATCAGTTGAAAAATTAAATTGAGAGAAAGAATATTTTGCCTGGACTAGAGTGGGTTTCACCTGTTTGAGTGTGAGTGAATGAAATGGAAGGGTTACACCAAAGTCCTTGGTTACACCTGTTTGTAACTTTTTTTTTGGGAGACACCTTTCCCCACAAGAAGTAGCACACTTCCAACGTCTACCTGTTCCACTCCACCCCAGTCGGTGGCGGTGATGCACTTTCAATTTGGTTGTCAACCGCCATCTGAAGAAGAAGACCACGAACATGCAACGTAACTTCCGCCCATAGTCATCATGGCGGCCCCGGGAAGGCGAGAAGTGCTGAGGTTTTTATCCCAATTCGGTGCTTTTATTCTGACCCGATTCGGGTTCTGGAATTGCTTCAGCATGCTCATGCTCTTTGCTGAAAGAGCTGATGTGAAAAGGTAGGGCGCAGAGTGACACACGAAACGCATAGCAGTTTTTTGCTGCAACTGTAATTTGCGCTAAATTGAAATGGGTGGAGTTAACGTTAACTCACTTCCCTGCTTGTTGTTCGTAAAGTTATGGTTCTGTAAGTTATGATTCTGCTTAAAATAGCGCAACGTTAACTGGTTATATCTGTCATTGGATTATGTTGCGAGCAAACATATAAGGAACAGTGCCGGATTTTAACTAACGTTAAAATCTTTGCTACATCTGGTTGCATTTACTTCACTAGATCTACATCCTTTTAACCCCAGTTCCTAACGTTACTTTATGCTTTGATCGACATGATACTGTCCCTGTGCCCTGTTCTTTTACAGTCATAGTTTATAACAGTCTAACTGAACACGTATGAAGCTCAAACAATTGTGTGTATAGAACATTCATTTAAGATTAAATGATAAGCAAGGTTATTTGTTTTTATGGTTTCTATGTTTGTTTTTAGATAAATGTTTTCTAAAAAAAAAAATAATAATTTGATAATAGGGCTGTTGCTAAACTTACGACATTTTATTTTGGATTTCGTGGCTTTTTTCTTCGTCTGCAGGAAGCCAGATATCCAGGTTCCCTATCTTTATATAGACATGGGTGCAGCGGTGTTGTGTGCCAGCTTTATGTCGTTTGGAGTGAAGCGGAGATGGTTCGCCCTCGCAGCTGCCATACAGCTTGCTTTGAGCACTTACGTGTCCTATGTAGGAGGCTTGGTCCATTATGGCGACTGGCTGAAGGTATGTGAAATATCTGATAGCTAGACCTAGTGTTAATGAAAATATCCCTGAGATCTGATAATGAAATTGTGTAACAATAGTTTCCCCCTTCATAACGATATCCAGACTAGAGTTTAATTTGATAGGCATACATCTGTAGTCATAGTGTTCAAGGATCACATGCAGGGGCGTAGCACCAAATCCTGGGCACAAGGAGTGGCCATGCCCCCCCCCCTCCCCAAAACACTAAACACTATTAAATTAATTAAAACAAATCTAACCAGACAAAACTTCTCTGAATCTTTGTTTTATTTAAAGAACGATTAATAACATAGCAAACATTATGGGTCTGCATAAAAATACTAATACTACATTTAAACAAAACTTGACTCACTTGTCATTTGTATTTTTTAAAGGGCAAAAAGAAATCAGTCTTCCACTAAGGGCTTAGTGCTGGATCTTCTGGCATGTCATCCTTGGCACTGCTCTGACTACTCTCTTCATCCCTTTCACTTTTCTCAGAGCTTTCACTGCCTTCACTTAAATCATCTTCTATTACATCTTCTCTATCTACCTGGGCAGATGCCTCTACAAGCATGAAGCATATGATATTATTAGGCAATGAAGCCTTACTGATGTGATGAAACATGCTTAATAGACTATATAAATATTTTGTGTAAAACTTACTCAAACTTCCTATACTAATTTGCATCATAAGACATTGTGTAGTACTTTATTTTTTATGGATGTGTCAGAAAAAATCTTTTGGTGCCGTCTTCTTAGCTATAGCCCAGTAAAACACAAGTCAGTAAAAGACAAAGCATGACTTTAGTGTTGCTTAACACATTACAGTAACTACCTAACATGATGTGCTTCGATTTTAAACTAAAGGCTCACCTTCTCTCAAATCCACAGTAGGCCTATCAGATGATGAGGGGTCTGTAGCAGCATCACTCTCTGTGACAGTCTCTGAAACTGAGTGCAATGCGTTTCAGGAGTTAGCTTACAATGTAGCCACTACTCTCTGACTTCTCTATTGACCATGACATTGAGGGTGCATTCACACTCTCCCTTGGACCGGACCCGGGTTCGTTTGGTGCGATGGTTCGGTTATTTTTGATAATGTGAACGCAACCGTACCGAACCTGGGTGCGGACCGGGGTCCGCCTGAAAGCGGTGGTCTGGGGTACGGTTCGCTAGAACGCTGAAGTAGGTTGCTAAGCAAACATTCTAAAGAATGTAAAGAATCTTTACTTTTCATCATCGTTTTGGCGTTCATTTTGTTGCTTTGAGCTTTTTATTTAGTTTCACTAAAAACTAAAATGTCCGGAAAGGGTACTTTGTGGACTGTTGAGGAAGTACGGTGTTTATTGGATATTTGGGGAGATGATAAAATAAAATCAGTGATGGAAAACACCCATAAAAATGCTGAGGTGTTTAGTGGGTTTAGCGAAAGGCTGAGGGAGAAGGGATAGATCCAGCGAGCAATGCCGAGTAAAGGTGAAGAAGCTGAGGCAGAAATACCTCAAAATACGCAACTCTCTCCGGAGATCAGGGAGTTCCTCCGATGTCAATTTTCTGTGGTATGATGAACTGGATGCCATTTTAGGGACAAGACCCACCAGTAATCCACAGAATATAGTGGAGTCATGGCAGCCGTTCACACCGGAGACTATCGTATCCACTGAGCTACCTGACGACGCTGTCAACACCTCTGTCAACTGTGCCTCTGGCGACGAGCTTGCTGACGACGAATTGCCAAGTAAGTAACTTGTGACGTTTCAGGTCACATAAACTTCAGGGCTACTACTTCGCTACCAGGCTATATCCATTAGCATACAGTAAAACCACAGTGTCACTAAAACGATAGAATGATGTGTACCATATTTTGTTAATGAACTGGAGAAGCCTTTTTTAGTTCTCTTTCGTTTCGAAGCCGAAACGTACGAGTGGATGATGCCTATCATCTCCTGCTTTTCTGAAGTCATTTTAAACCAACCCTTTGAAAAAAGGGCAGTAAGTGCACTGACGCGCGCAGGCAACTACTTAGACAGCCCTGCGTGACGTCAGAAAGTCTATATATTGACTGCGCTTACGCTTCAGGTCCTCTTTGCCTCTTTCACCTCACGTTTTACTGCGTGTGTTTCTGAGTCGTCTTCGTTTGCTCTTGCAAATATTTCTAAAAACCAACGGCTTTTTTGAAAGCCCACCACAAAAGCTTTTGTCAAAGCTCTCCGAGGGATTTCCGTCTTGCTCCAAGTGCTCACGCCGGTCCCTAACTTCTGGTACCCCGAGACGCAAGATGGCTACTCGTCGTTGCACCGATTGTGACCATCCGATGGCGATCTCCGACCGCCATGCCATCTGTTTTATCTGTATGGGGAGCGAGCATGCTATACTCGCCTTTTCGCGGCCAGATCTTTGCTCGGCTTGCAAACGCCTC
Organism: Limnothrissa miodon; assembly: GCA_017657215.1. Classification (NCBI taxonomy): domain Eukaryota; kingdom Metazoa; phylum Chordata; class Actinopteri; order Clupeiformes; family Clupeidae; genus Limnothrissa; species Limnothrissa miodon. The sequence goes on from JAGFZM010001324.1 coordinate 16,459, forward strand.
TCCCTTACGGCTATCGCCAACAGAGTGGCATTCTTCGTGGGTTCCACTGGTGTTACAGGGGCGGGCTCTTCCCCCGTGGCCCACGGTTGTGGCTGACGCGCAGGGCTCCTGGGAGGCTCCCTACGCCGCCATTGCCCCTATCCAGGGACACGCGGCGTTCTACGCGATGGACAGTGCGGGCGCCATTGGCCTCTTACAGCTTCCTCGCGTTGAGGATGCAGTCGCTGGCTGTCTAGCACCAGCCTCTGCCACCACCTGGACATCGCCTCCCGAGCTCCCCTCCAAGCCGTGTCAACGCACGGAGAAGCTCGCCTCCAAAGCCTTTATCTGTACAGGCCAGGCGATAAGGGCGATGAATACCGCCTTTCTCCTCTACTCATTTGGCGGAGGAACTGGTGGCAGATCTAGCTGCGCAGCACTCGGAACTAACCGTCCATCAGCTCCGCAGAATCACCGCCCTCACTTCACTGGCCATCCGGGCGGCCATTAAAGCTGACGGGCGCTCCCTTGGCTCTTTGATCGTCCTTGACAGGCATCTCTGGCTGAACCTCTCCTCTATGCCAGAGAAGGAGAAGAAGCATCTCCTGAATGCTCCCATCTCCGCCGATGCTCTGTTTGGCCAGGCGCTGGAACTACAGAGCGACCGCTTAGAGAAGACGAAGTCGGCGGCTCAGGCCCTGCAACCCGTGCTTCCTAAGCGTGCCCCGCCTCACTCGACCGCTCCCGCTAATCCTCAGACACGTGCTCGTACGCCTCAACGGACGCAATAGAAGAAGAAGGCGGACGCGCCCAAAGCCGCGCCACAGCCGGCTGCTGGGTCGCAACCCACTTGGCAGCGCTCCCGCTCACGCGGGCGCCCAGCTCCCGCCAACCGTCCGGCAGAGCATGTCATGCGATCGTCATCCATTGACTGCTACGCCTCTGTGTGCTCTCAAGGTTCCGGGTCCTCGCTCTGCAGTCCCCAGCTCGGAGCGTTCCCCCCAGCTTCGGCGGTCCTCTCTGATCTCACCCCCTTACGGGGCGCTGAGTTTGCCTTGTTCACAAGCACTCCGCACACACGCTACCGCCCCTCTGGGGCAATGTTTCACAATGAGCCCCGGCCCAGGCCGGAGGACGCTCTCTGTTCTGTCAGCGCTATCGCGCATTGGGGCGCCGGTGCGGTCTCCGGCGCGCGTTCAGCTGACACACGCCCCACGCTCTGCGCCCCGCGTCTTGACACGCCTAGACGGCGCCCACGAGGCCTCTGCTTGTGCCATGATCTCCGCGTCCTCTGTCCCCCTCGCCTCCGGGCAGTGGGCATGCGACGCCTCTGAATCGTTCACGATCAGCGCTACCGCGCACTGGGGTACCCATGCGGTCTCCGACGCGCGTTCAGCTGACACACGCTCCGCGCTATGCGCCTCACGTGATGACACGCCTCTACGGCGCCCAGGTGGCTCCGAGGCCTCTGCTAGTGTCGCGACCTCCGCGTTCTCTGTCCCCTTCGCCTCCGAGCAGTGGACATGCGACGCTTCGGAGTCGTTCACGGTCGAGAAGTCCCCCCCGTCCTCTCTCGCCGCTTCTGTCGGTCGATTCATCGCCCAGATACGCGCAGAACTGTCTGCTCAGTCTGACACGTCTGCCCTTGGCCAGACGGGTGGCTTCTCCCCCCTCTTCGAGGTCGTCGTCAACACGCACTCCGAGTCGGCTGCCCCACGGGGCGTCGCAGGTGCACCGTCGGGTCTCTGGTCTGTCAGTCGGACGCTCTTCAGCTTCGCGGACAGCCTCAGTCTTTGACCTCAGCCCCCCTAGTGCCACTCGGGGGCAGCATAGCACTTCGTTTGTCCTTGCTGCCTCCTCATGCCGCCGCTCTGCTCCGCCAGAATTGGGCGATGTGCACAACGTCGCGTTGGGTCCTATCAACAGTGTTGAAGGGCTATCAACTGCAGTTCAGGTGGCCACCCCCGCCCTACAGAGGTGTCATGGAGTCAGTGGTGCCCCCCTCCAGGGCCCCTGCTCTCAGACAAGAGCTTTGCGATCTCCTGAGAAAGGGCGCTATTCAGCGCGTAGATCCGACGCTGGCGCACGCAGGTCGCTACAGTACGTACTTCCTGGTGCCCAAGAAGTCAAGGATTCAAGGATTCAAGGATATTTATTGTCACATACTTTTTTTAAAAGATAAAAAATGTAGTGAAATGTAGATGTTGTCTGTCTATTGTGCATTAAAGAGAGAGGGTGAAGAATGAGGTAAAGAGATAGTGTAGAGAAATGGGAATGGCCTACAGTAACAGTAATGTCATAACTACTACTCCCAATCATTAAAGTCGGGCGCTTTTCGCCCTATTCTACCTCAGAGCGCTCAATGCTTCGCTCAAACCTCTCACCTTTCGCATGCTCACGGGGCGCATGGTGGCGGAGTCAGTCCGCCAGGGGGACTACATGGTCACCATAGACCTTCAGGACGCCTATTTTCACATAGGCATAGTCCCAAGGCACAGGCGTTTTCTACGCTTCGCCTTCGAGGGCAGGGCGTTCGAGTACACAGCTCTCCCCTTCGGTCTATCTCTAGCACCTCGGTGCTTCACCAAATGCGTGGAGGCGGCGATCGCTCCGCTACGCGCTCAGGGGATCAGACTCCTCAATTACTTGGACGACTGGATGCTGCTGGCAGATTCCAGACAGCTCCTAACGTCACAGACTCACATGGTCTTGCGTCACCTGCACAGTCTGGGTTTCTTAGTGAACCTAAGCAAGTGCATGCTCTCTCCCTCCCAGGAGGTCGAGTTCTTGGGCGTGAGGCTGAACTCGCGCTCAATGAGAGCGACGCTCACACCGAAGAGGCTTCAGGACGTCAGGGCGTGTCTACGCCACTTCAGACTAGGTGCCTGCGTTTCGGCCAGGCTGTGTCTCAGACTGACGGGCCTCCTATGCGCCGCAGGCGGCGCTTTCCCACTCGGCCTCTTACACTTACGCCCGCTGCAGCTCGCCTTAGCGGAGCTAGGTGTATCCTCCAGGTCGAACCCTGCCCGTCAGATCTTAGTGTCCAGACGCATGTGGCTAGCCCTCGCGCATTGGCGCAGGCCGTCCTCCTTCACCGGAGGCGGCGCCTTGGGCGCTATAGCCAGACGCATGACGGTGACCACCGATGCGTCCAAAACCGGCTGCGGCGCCGTTTGCTGCGGTCGCCCCGCCAGGGGGACATGGGGCACAGCCTCCAGGAGATTACACATCAATGTGTTAGAACTCCTTGCTGTCTTCTGCGCTCTGAAGGAGTTTCTCCCTCTTCTCAGAGGGGAACACGTTCTTGTGCGTACAGACAACACCACTGTTGTGCCGTATATAAATCGCCAGGGCGGCATGCGCTCTCCGGACCTGTTTCGCCTGGCGTACAAGCTGCTCACCTGGGCCTCCCACCACTTCCTGTCGATCAGGGCGGCGCACTTGCCGGGTGTTCGCAACACAGGCGCGGACCTCCTCTCCAGGGGTGTTCCGCGTGCAACCGACTGGCGCCTCTGCCCAGCCGTGGTGCACAGCCTCTGGTCCCACTTCGGGCGGGCACGAGTCGATCTTTTCGCCTCGAGAGAGAACGCTCATTGCCCAGCGTGGTTTTCGCTGGAACGAGATGCGCCGCTAGGGTCAGACGCGCTGGCACACCCGTGGCCGCGCCGTCTGCTCTACGCTTTTCCCCCCCTTCCTCTGATGCGTCAGGTGTTGGCCAGGGTCAGAGCGGGGGCTCACAGGGTGATCCTGATCGCCCCCAATTGGCCATCTCAGAGCTGGTTCTCAGATCTGGTCTCACTGTTAGACGGCCAGCCGTGGACTCTCCCCCTGAGGAGAGACCTCCTATCGCAGGCTCACGGGTCCCCAAGCCGGAAGCGTGGAGACTGACGGTCCCTGAACGGGCGCGTCTCCTAGAGAGCGGCCTGTCAGACGCAGTGATATAGACCGTTCAGGCTGCTAGAGCTACGTCCACTAGGTCGTTATATACACTGAAGTGGCGTGTTTTCAGCACGTGGTGCAGAGACAGAGGCTGCGATCCTCTAGTCTGCCCTATTGGCGAGGTGCTTGCTTTTCTGCAACACCTGTTTGATCAGGGTCGTACACCTTCTACTTTGAAGGTGTACCTCGCAGCTATCTCAGCATGCCATGTTGGCTATGCTGGCGTTTCCCCAGGCGCTCACCCCCTTGCGTCGCGCTTCATGAAGGGCGTCAGGCGGCTCCGCCCTTCTTCCTCCCCTTCGGTCCCTACTTGGGACCTGGCTACCATCCTACGCGGACTGGCCCTTACGCCCTTTGACCCTCTGTCGAGTGCCAGTCTAAAGATGCTTTCCCTTAAGACTGCGCTTCTGCTCGCACTGGTCTCGGTGAAGCGTGTCAGCGATCTGACTGGCTTGTCGGTCAGTCCTGACTGTCTTGAGTTCACGCAAGGTGACGCGCGGGTCACGCTGCGACCAAATCCCTTTTCTCGCCCGAAAGTGCTGTCCACTGACCCTCGTTCGAGGGTCATTGAGCTCGCAGCCCTTCCTGAGGCGGGCAGTTCTGTGCCCGTTACTCTGTGCCCAGTCAGAGCGCTTCGTGCCTATTTGACGCGTACGCAGAGCATCAGGAAGACGAACCAGTTGTTCGTCTGCCATGGCGAGCGTGCCAAGGGTCAGGCCTTGTCTACCCAGCGCATGTCGCATTGGCTTACGGAAGCCATACGTCTGGCATATGAGGCGGCGGGTGTTCCTCCGCCTGTTCATGTCAGGGCGCACTCCACCCGTGGAGTGGCGGCTTCTTGGGCCTTCTGGAAAGGCGTCCCCATGAAGGATATCTGCTTGAGTGCTTCGTGGGCCTCAGGCAACACCTTCGCGCGTTTTTACGCATTGGACGTCACCAGGCCGGGTGTAGCAGAGAGTGTTCTCTCTGGGCCCGGCGGCGGTCCCATGGATCTTCCCACCTCGGGCTCCTTGGTGTAGGGCTCTTGAGGCTTGGTTGTAGTGATCCACTCGTACGTTTCGGCTTCGAAACGAAAGAGAACGTTACGGATACTAACGTATCCTCGGTTCTCTGAGTGAGAAGCCGAAATGTACGCTTCGGGCCTCAATCGCCGACGCTGGCGAGACAGAAACAAAAATAACGGTCTAGCCTACCTTTTAAAGAATGCCAAAAACTTCGAGGTGTTGAAATAAATCCAAATTCTTGGTTGTTGCTACCATTTAATCGGTCAATGTTAGTGTTTAGTAAACAAGAGTTTAGTGTCTAGTAAACTAGATTTTGATCGTTAGTGTACAGGCTACAGCTATTCCAACTTGGCCCTCTGAGCTCTGACGTCACACCATAGCCCAGAATTCCCTAAAATTAAGTAAAAAATGTTAATAGACTACTTCTGTAAAAGTATTGCATTATTTAGATATAGATAATTAATTTACAGTATTGTAAATAATATTTAAATGAATAATATAAATAATATTTACAAATTCTGCTTTTCTACCAACAGCCACTTCTACCTCTGAAGACACCACAGCCACCCTAAATGTGACCTCTACCAGGAGAAGTAATGAATCCATGTCAAGGAAATGAAAGTCCAGAAATGATACTTCATTATTGGAAAGATTTGTTGAAATGCAAAAGCAGCAGTTTGATTCTCTCCTGCAAGCTGAAGAAGCCAGGAGTCAACAAGAACAACAGACATTGCTGCAGTGGATGGCAAATCAGATGGCCTTCCAAGACAGGCAAATGCAAATGCAGAGAGAAGAGCGGCATGACAACACACAGCTACTAATGGCCCTTGTAGATCGCATATCCAGGCCGTCATCTAATTCTCATCATTTCACCCAACATCCTCAGTTTGCCCCACACCCTCAATTTTTTAGTGAAGACACTGCACATGGATCAAGCTCTTCCCCTTCCCCTACATATCACAACCTCTAAATGGTTTAAGTTATTAGGTGGCTTGCCATAGTATGGCAAGCCATCTATTGTTCTTCGCAAGTTTCTTATTGTGGACTTGCCACCTAGTGGTGGCAAGGCCAGTATTGTTCTTCGCAAGTTTCTTATTCTTATTCTTATTCTTATTCCGCCGGATTTTTAGACCACTACTCCTCCTAGGGCTTTCAAGTTAGAGACACCGTTTCAACTCTTACACGTCCGACCTGATCTCGAATGGTGTGCTTACATTCATCTTTTTGATATCTCTTGTTGCTCCCCCATTATCCCTCTTTTTCTTGTCGTTTTTTTCCCATAGAAATGCATGGGGTGGGGGGGCTCCTCATTGAATTACATGGGAAAAATGCTTGTGTGTGTGTATGAGTGTCTGTGTGTGAGTGTGAGTGTGTTTGTGTGTGTGTGTGTGTGTGTGT